>PITA01008750.1:0-82291 GCA_004023965.1 Spilogale gracilis
GGGGCACCTTTGTGGCTCAGTTGTTAAGCGCCTGCCTGAGGCTCAGGTCATGATCCTGGAGTCCTGGGATCCAGCCCCACATCAGGCTCCCTGATCCGCAGGAAGCCTGCTTCTCCTTCTCTCACTCCCCCTGTTTGCCTTCTTGTGTTTCCTGTGTTTCTCTCTGTCAAATAAATAAAATCTTTTAAAAAAAAATTAGAAATGTCCCAGGAAATCTTATGCGTAGACTCTCCAGATCATTATGATATCCGGAATCTGCCTTATTCTTAAAGGACTTGTCACTGTCATTTATTCATATATAAGATGTAAGGGTGGTAGAAGACACAAATTACCACTCCTGTGGTTGTTT
Source organism: Spilogale gracilis (assembly GCA_004023965.1). Lineage (NCBI taxonomy): Eukaryota > Metazoa > Chordata > Mammalia > Carnivora > Mephitidae > Spilogale > Spilogale gracilis. Next base: position 350 of record PITA01008750.1, read on the forward strand.
AAGATACTCCAGAGTTGTATTACCCCAACATGTCCACACTTTTATTCATGATTATACTAATGCCAACTAGAAACTGTATTTAGGTTTTTACTCTTATACACAGGCAGAAAATGCCAATTAAAAAGGAGAGTCAACTAAAACGACTTAAAAGTAATGTCTGTTCCTTTGTAGCACATGTTGATTGTTAATGCAGATTTAGAGGAAATATCTGCCTCTCCTCCTAGATAAAACATATATGTCCCAGTTTAAGAATCCCAGATTTGAGAATATTTTGTACCTTTCTGCCACCTAGTTTCACACCACAAAATTCTCTTTTGGTAGTCATGAGGTTGCGTGGGGAGTAGATTGTCTTCCTTCCCAGAATCCTCTTTTGTATCAAGGAAAGAGCAGGGATGTCAGCTCACCCCTTGCCCAAGAGTGGGGTTGAGGAAAGATTCCTCAGCACCTGAGAGGACAAGGAAATAGCTCCTTCCCTTCCTTCTCGCTAAGCAGCAGAGGTTTGAGCCAAGGATTCTAAATTCCATCTCAGAAACTCACTTCTCCATAGAAACCATTTTACAAAGAGTTTGTAAACAATGGCCTTTTTGCAAAAGCCTATTTAAATTAAAATATAGGGGCGGCTGAGTGGCTCAGTCCTTGAGTGGATGCCTTTGGCTCTGCTCCGCTTCCTTTCTCACTCCCTCTGCTTGTGTTCCCTCTCTAGCTGTGTTTCTCTCTGTCAAATAAATAAAATATATTTTTTAAAGATTTTATTTATTTATTTGACAGAGAGAGAGAGATCACAAGTAGGCAGAGAGGCAGGCAGAGAGAGAGGAGGAAGCAGGCTCCCCGCTGAGCGGAGAGCCCGATGCGGCCTCGATCCCAGGACCCTGAGATCATGACCTGAGCCGAAGGCAGAGGCTTTAACCCACTGAGCCACCCAGGCGCCCCAAATAAAATATTTTTTAAGTTAATTAATTAAAATATAGCTGATACTTTGTATTTCCTATTAAAAACATAATGATAGAGGGGCGCCTGGGTGGCTCAGAGGGTTAAGCCTCTGCCTTCGGCTCAGGTCATGCATGATCTCAGAATCCTGGGATCAAGTTCCACATCCGCTCTCTGCTCAGCAGGGAGCCTGCTTCCCCTTCTTTCTCTGCCTGCCTTTCTGCCTATTTGTGATCTCTCTCTGTCAAATAAATAAATAAAATCTTTTAAAAAAACCATAATGGTAGAAAAACAATGCTCTTAAAAAGATATAACTTTATGAATTAATGAGTTTGGGTAAAATGTATATACCAATTACTAGATGGGATATTTTTTAATTGTAAGCATAAGTATTTTAAATTATGGATCATGTGCAACTTTTCTAATTCTCCTGAGAGTTAATAACATTAAATTTGTTAAAAATAAAATTCTCTGTCATTTAGTTTTCAAATAACACAAATCAGAAACATCTTTAAATTTGGACAAGTTTTCCAAAATTATGTGATTCATTGGTTGTTTAAGTTATTTTTATATTATATACTAGGCCAAAAAGAAAAGGAGGAAGTCCTTGTGAAATGTATTCCTAAAGCTCTTGAATCCACATCTAAATCTGTGTTGGAGGAATATTCCACAGTGCTTTTAGAGACAGTCTGTTAACACTCTTTACATAATGAGCAATTCTTTTTCTGTGCTGATAATTTTTCCATATGATAAGTACATTACAATTGGGTAGTTTTCTGCATAAAGATGAATGTTGAAACATGAGGTGAAGAACAGAAATCAGAGAGCATAGAAGCAATAGAGCAGGACCAAAGGCAGAACAAAAGCTAGCATCTGCTGTTAAGTAATGCAAGGAGAAAGAAGTGAGAGAAAAGATAATGGGATAGGCTCTGCAAGGGAGACCCAGCAAGAATGCCCAGGAATCTGAAGAAGAGGAGTTCAAGATGAGAAGGATGGTCCAGCAGCATGTCAGAGAGGACCAAGACAGATGGAAAAGTTCAGGCAGTTTGTGTACACCTGGACATGGCCACTGGGAAGTCCTAGATGTCTTGAAATAGTTTTTTCTGAATTAGAAGTTTCATTTGTTTCTTTGGTGCCTTGAGCTTAAAACTGAGTACCAAGAAAGAAAGAGTTGTGTATTTCCATTTTTTTTTTAAGATTTTATTTATTTATTTGACAGAGAGAGAAACAAAATGAGAGAGGGAACACAAGCAGGTGGAGTGAGAGAGGGAGAAGCAGGCTTCCGCGGAGCAGAGAGCCCTATGTGGGGCTCGATCCCAGGTCTCCAGGATCATGACCTGAGCCGAAGGCAGTTGCCCAACCAACTGAGCCACCCAGGCGCCCCGTTGTCTATTTCAATTTTGATAGTATTTCCACTTTACACATTTAGTAAGAGTATTTACCATGTAGCATTAACCTGAACAGTATTTACCTAAGCATAACAGAAAATAGGATTTAAATGTAAAATGGACATATTGGGTGCCTGGGTGGCTCAGCTAGTTAAGCATCTACCTTTGGCTCAACTCATGATCTCAGGGTTCTGGGATTGAGCTTCTACCTCCTCCTCTTCCTTTCCCTGCTGCTCCCCCTACTTGTGCATTCTCTTTCTCTCTCTCTGGCAAATGAATAAATAAAATCTTTGAAATAAATAATAAATAAATAAATGAAATGGACGTATTATGACTCTAGAAAAGACCTGTTTTTCACACTTGTTAGCACATTTATATACTTACACACTCACAAATATCTACATAAGCTCCACCCATGAGATAGCATAGAAGTCAAGAGACCCTAATTCTAATCCCACTTCAGCTCCAGTCTATTTCTGAGTGAATTTTGGATAGTTCACTTAAGTTTAAGTCTGCACTGTCTAATATGGTAGGCACTAGATACTTGTGGCTGTTTAAGTTTAAATTAAATTTGAATAAAATTTGAATTCAGGAGCGCCTGGGTGGCTCAGAGGGTTGGGCCTCTGCCTTCAGCTCAGATCATGATCTCAAGGACTCTATCAGGCTCTCTGCTCAGCAGGGAGCCTGCTTCCTCCTCTGCCTCTCTGCCTACTTGTGATCTCTCTGTCAAATAAATAAATAAATAAAATCTTTTTTAAAAAATTGAATTCAGTTCTGTCTTCTTTTTTTTTCTTTTTTTTTAGATTTTGCTTATTCATGTGTCAGAGACAGAGAGTTTGTACAAGGGAAGAGGCAGGCAGAGGGTGAAGCAGGCTCTCTGCTGAGCAAGGAGTCCCATGCAGGATTCAATCCCAGGACCTGGGATCATGATCTGAGCCAAAGGCAGACACTTAACCAACTGAGCCACCCAAGCATCCCTCAGTTCTTCTATCTTATTAACTACATTTCAAGTGCTTGATAATTGCATACCTAGTGGCTACCATATTGGACATCACAAAAAGTTCTCTTGGATGGCACTCATCTAAATCCTTTACCTGAAAGTATTCATCACTGACCACAAATATAATATTTGAGGGTAAGAAAAATTTAAATATAACAAACTAATTAAAGTATTTTATGTGCCCTTAGCATATAATTTTTTTTTTAAGATTTTATTTATTTGATGGAGAGAGACACAACTAGAGAGGGAACACAAGCAGGGAGAGTGAGAGAGGGAGAAGCAGGCTTCCCGCAGAGCAGGGAGCCCAATGTGGGGGCTTAATCTCAGGATCCTGGGATCGTGACCTGAGCAGAAGGCAGACACTTAATGACTAAGCCACTCAGATGCCCCGAAACAAAATATTTTAATTTATAAAAATCTTATTATCAACTACATAGACTTAATAATTTATTTAGTTTTCACTAAAGATTTTTTCTTACTATAATTCAAATTCTATATTTTATCCATGCCATTAATATAAATGTCAAGTACCAATCAGTATACTATAGAGAAATTCTATAATACAAAGAGAATGTAGTAGAGGATAAAGTATTAATTAAGCCTGCCATCTTACAAAGATTCTTAAGAGATCTTTAATAGGGCACATGGGCGGTCAGTGGGTTAAAGCCTCTGCCTTTAACATGGACTGGACTGGAAGAGATTATGCTGAGTAAAATAAGCCAAGAAGAGAAAGTCAAGTATCGCATGGTTTCACTTACTTGCGGTGCATGAGGGGCAAACTGGAGGACAGTGGCAGAAGGAAAGCAAATGGGAACTAGGGTAATCTAGGGAGGGAAACGAAACAACAGAGACTTTGAACACAGAAACAAACTGAGGGACTTGGAGCAAGGGGGGTGGAGGGATGGAAGAGCCTGGTGGTGGGTACTGAGGACACCTAAAGCGTGGAGCACTGGGTGTGGGGAAGGGGAATGAATCTTGAAACACTGGAAAAAAAAATTTTAGTAACAATAAAAAATAATAATAATAATAAAAAAAAGCCTCTGCCTTTGGCTCAGGTCATGATGTCAGGGTCCTGGGATCAGGGCATTCGGGCTCTGTGCTCAGCAGGGAGCCTGCTTCCTCCTTTCTCTCTGCCTGCCTCTCTGCCTACTTGTGATCTCTCTCTCTGTCAAATAAATAAATAAAATCTTTAATAAAAGAAGAGATCTTTAATAAATAAAGGATCAATATTTTGTTTTATGGTCCATCGAAAAATAACAATCTTTACCGCTAGCCAGCACCTTGAGCATATAACATATTAAATCTAGTTCTTTCAATCGTCAGGGTTTTTCTCAGGGAATTTTCATTGTAGACTGTGACTTCCATGGAAATGAGTAAACTGGCAAAAGAAGATTGGTTTGGCATACAATAACCATTCATTAATTTAACTCATCTGCTTTTTGAAAAGTTACCCTCAGAGTCTAGCTAACCCCTAGAAAGGAAACAATTTGTTTTACAGATTATAATCTACAGGTACTAGAGAGTAGTTGGGTTTAGATGGCAGACCTCAGAGGTCCCCACTGATTGAGTTCTCTTGTGAGTGAGGAGGCAATGCAATGTCATTACATTGCCATTAAATTGTGGTTAAACCATAAGTAAGGCATAACGTAGAATGGCATTTTCTATAGATGGAGGTGTGGAGAGAGTGAGGAACACTGAGGCTAAATATTAGGCATTAGTAACTGGCCCTTTACATCCATTGTTTCCAGTAAAAGGATCTACTTTGAACGTTCCACTTTTGAATAAGCCTTTCTCTCTTTTGCCTGATGCTGAGCACGGGGTAATTTTTAGTGACATAAATGGAATAGCTTAATTCTAAGGGACTCTTGGGGGAAAACCACTGGATCATTAATATGGTTATTATAGAAAATGTTTTAAATACAGAAAAGTACAAAGAAAGGAAAATCATCTGTAATCATACTACCAAGAGATAATCATTGCTTATATTTGGATGTATATCCAATCTTTTTTATGTTTATATACAGAAAAAATTTTATATATGTTTCTTTATATATATTATTTACATAATTGGGACCTACTGTTTCATAACATACTTTTTCACTTAATATTTGGTAATGTTTCCCACATCTGTAAATATTCTTCAAGAATATGATTTTTAGTTTTTATGTATTCAATAACATTAATGTATATCATAATGTACTTAACAAATCTCCTATGACTTAATTTTGAATTTGGTTGCTTTCAGTTTTTTCCCATTATAGATAATATCATATTAAACATCTTTGCAAATCGTTTTGCAAATCTGATTTTTTTAAAGATACATTCATTGTAGGGATGCCTGGGTGGCTCAGTTGGTTGAGCGACTGCCTTCGGCTCAGGTCATGCTCCTTGAGACCCAGGATCGAGTTCTGCATCGGGCTCCCTGCTCGGCGGGAAGCCTGCTTCTCCCTCTCTCACTCCCCTTGCTTGTGTTCCCTCTCTGGCTGTGTTTCTCTCTGTCAAATAAATAAAATCTTAAAAACAAACAAACAAACAAAAATAAAATAAAATAACACATTAAAAAAAGATACATTCATTGTAGTGAAATTATAGCACCAAAGAATATAAAAATTTTAAAGATTTTTAAAATATATACATTGTCAGATTACTCTCAAGAAAGTTTGTAACACTGTAGACTTCCACTGGCATTACACATTTTCCAACAACCATACAGACTATATATTGACTTTTATTTTATTTTATTTTATTTTATTTTATATTTTAAGATTTTATTTATTTGTCAGAATGAGAGAGAGAGGACACAAGCAGGGGGAGTGGCAGGCAGACAGAGAAGCAAGCTTTACACTGAGCAAGGAGCCCAAGGTGGGACTTGATCCCAGGACCCGGGATCATGACCCCAGCCCAAGACTGGGGACCCCAGCCTAACCAACTGAGCACCCAGGTGCTTCAACATTTCTTTTAGATGTAGGTTTTAAAAAAAAAAGTCACCTTGTTGTAATTTGCATTTTTTTGTTTACTGGTAATATTAAACACTTTTCTTAAGTTTTGACCTTTCAACTCAAATAATACGAATATATCCCTGTGACTTACCTGTTCATTGCCCACTTTTGAGGGGAGGATTTGTCATTTTCAGTGATTTATAACAGCTCTTTGTATATAAGGGATATAATCCCCTTATCATGTGTTATGATGATTTCACCCAAGCTTGTAGTTTGACTTTTGATTCCGCTTATATTTTCAGAGTTTATTTTTTCCTGTTCTGTATGTGGAAGAAAATATAACATAAAGATGTCAACAAAAGAAAGGATTCATATCTTACTATATAAATATTCTAGGTAATTATGAAGTATTTTTTCATATTATTAATCTGTCTCTTCTATGTTGAACACCGAGTGTGTGTGTATATATACAAGTTATATATTCATATATATTCATTATATATACATGTATATATATACATTATACATATATATAATATATATATTCAGTGATTAGATTTGAAGGTAAAATATCTAGGAAATTACCACCCACTTTTTCCATACAAAGTATAAGTTCATTAAGCCTGTTTTGCCAGTGGCTACTTACTCTCCTTTCTATTGATTAGCGAATCCAATTCATTCAAAACTTCATTCGACTTAAAAAGAAAGCAAAACTGGGATGCCTGGGTTGCTCAGTTGGTTGAGTGTCCAATTCTCGGTTTCTGCTCAGGTCATGATCTTGGGGTCTTGAGATCATTGAGATTGAGCCCCTTGTTGGGACTCAGCAGGGAGTCTTCTTCCCCTCTTCTCCCCTGTTCCCCACGCCCCCATGCATCCTCTCCAAAATAAATAAACAAATCTTTAAAAAAAAAGCAAAACTGATCTGTCATATTCTTTAATGAAGAGGTAAATAATATATGCAAATCCTGCATCAAGACCATATAATGAAATACATATACAACTAAAAGATCTTCAGAGGTGAAGATATTGCTTTCTGAAAATGTCATAATATCTAGGCTCTATTCCTAGATTATTGTGTTATTTTGTGTTATTTTGTTATAATATTGTATTACATTGTTATAATTTTGCTTATATTATTTTGTTACTTGTTATAATTTTGTACCAATTGCACACATAATTCATATAATGTAGATAATTATAAAATGTTCTGTGTGATAACATTGTTTTACATTTTTCTCTCCATCGAAGTACCTACACTACTCAAGAAATTTTACAAAATTTTATATCATATCATTCTTTCTCTCCATGGTATGCTAATTGATAGAAAATTAAACTAGCCTATTATTTGTACATAAAAGTAACTATAGCATAGTTCTTCCTCATCTATATTTTATATTAAAACAATTTGCTTCAACAAAAATAACATCATAGCTATTTTGGATAGTTAATCCTCATTCTATTTTCTGCTGGAATAGTTCTTTCTTGTGCGATATTCTAAATTAGAAATATCTTTTTTAAAAATTGCTGGTTATATCAGTTTTCCTTGTAATGATTAAAATTATCATATAAAATTTGCTTTTTTCAGGGCATACTTGTTGGAATCAAATTTAAAATACTCACTAGCATATTCTCTGTAATGCTATTCTTCCAGGAAATATAAGAATAACCAAAGAAGGCATATTTTAAGGAAAAATACTTGTGGAAATAAATATACACAATACAATGTTATAAATTGTGAATATTCAGTTAATGAGCTATGACTGCCTATTCAAGGCTGTCTAACTAAAATTAATCAGTATGCTTTTTAAAATAAGTTGCTCTTCTGAAAAGAGTTCATAAACATGTAGGAGAGATGCAAAAGTTATAATGTTGTAAATAGAACTTGTTAGTTCTGCATAATTGGCAAATTGGACTAGTGCTAAAATTCTCAAGGCTACAGCTGGAAATTGCAATGTAGACACACTTTATGCATTTTATTAGAATGAAGAAGGTGATTGTATTTCTAAGAAAAATTTTTACTTACAAATTGTATGTGTTTTTTTTTTGTTGTTTGTTTGTTTTTTAAAGATTTTATTTATTTGACAGAGAGAAACACAGCTAGAGAGGGAACACAAGCAGGGGGAGTGAGAGAGGGAGAAGCAGGCTTCCTGCCAAGCAGGCAGCCCAATGTGGGACTCAATCCCGGGTCTCCGGGATCATGACCTGAGCCGAAGGCAGTCGCTTAACCAACTGAGCCACCCAGGCGTCCCACAAATTGTATGTTTTTGACGAAGGATGGAATGTTTGGTAAATGTTGTCCTCAGTGAATTCTACATATTCTATCATTTAAGCAAAACAAAAATATCTGTGTTTAAAGTGTGTGGATTTAAGAGTAAGGAGTTCAGAGTAAGGGGTTGAGATCACGAGAAGAGTCTCAGAAATTCAAATCAACTAATGGTTGAGATCTGCATGTTCTTGTGATGGAATAAACAGGTTTTGGACAGACAGAGGCCGCAGAATGTTTAGAGAATGGTGGGTAGAAGATTGAGGCATTATAAACACTGAATTTAAGAACTTTGAACCCCAGTAGAGCCATCCAGTACCTGCACTGGTACAGAAGAACTGAGGAATCTGAACTTGGCCGGTTAGCGGGTCATAAAGAATCATAAGCATGGCTGAAAGAGCATCAGATTAAGTATGAATAGTTATAAAGACATAATTTTAAGCACTCTGAAACCTGCACCATATTTTTAATTCTTCTCAGTTGACTGAAAATCATTTTGTGGGTCTGAGAAGAGAGGACATTAAGTTCTGGGCCTGGAAGTAGAACTCAGGTCCGTGTGACTCCAAAGCTCGACCTTCTCACTGCTATGTTATACTGCTCCTTGGTGCATAACTGTGGTACCTGTGTGTGCACGTGTGCACACGTGTGCCTATGTGTGCCTGTGTGTGCCCATGTGCGCACGTGTGCCTGTGTGTGCCCGTGTGTGCACGTGGGCCTGTGTGTGCCCGTGTGCCTGTGTGTGCCCGTGTGCAGGTGTGCACATGTGTACCTGTGTGCATGTGTGGGCACATGTGCACACGTGTGCCTGTGTGTGCATTATCCCTTATATTTTAAATTTTCTTTTTAAAATAAAAATAGGATGTTGACACTGTTTTGCAACTGTTTCCCTCACCAACTATTGTATTCATGTAACACTTCAGGCTTTGGAGAGCTCTGGTAACAATGGTTCTAGGTACATAACCTTAAGCCTGAGAACCATATTTAAATAAAAACCAATTCCCTCCCTAAAGAACAGTCCCAGAAGGCCATACTAAATCTACCAATGATTCGTGTCATTCATCTGACAGCAAGCCTAGAAGTAGTAATAAAAAAGACAATGGTCCAATTTTTATGACTTTATAAGAACAGTCAAATCATGGAGATACCCATGACAACAGATTCATCAACTTTTTCTCACTGGGAATGTTTTGGGCAACTGTGTAGAAATAGCAGAAATATAATCTTCTCCACTGTTTCCTCAATTAGTGTTTCTACTCATTAGATAATAATCAGTAACAGTAAACTTTGAAAACACTACAAATTTGTTTATACAGTAAATAAATGTGTTTCCAAGATACACAAGAAGCAGATAGGTGAAGTAAAAAAGTTAATTTTTAAACTAACTTTCAAAAATATCGGGGCGCCTGGGTGGCTCAGTTCCTTGGACGACTGCCTTCGGCTTTGGTCATGATCCCAGAGACCAGGGATCGAGTCCCACATCGGGTTCCCTGCTTGGCGGGAGGCCTGCTTCTCCCTCTCTCCCTCCACCTGCTGTGTTCCCTCTCTGGCTGTGTTTCTGTCTGTCAAATAAATAAAAATCTTTAAAAAAAAAAAATAAGGGCGCCTGGGTGGCTCAGTTGGTTAAACAACTGCCTTCGGCTCAGGTGATGATCCCGGAGACCCGGGATCAAGTCCCACATCCGGCTCCCTGCTGGGCCGGAAGCCTGCTTCTCCCTCTCTCACTCCCCCTACTTGTGTTCCCTCTCTCGCTGTGTTTCTCTCTGTAAAAAAAAAAAAAAAAAAAATCTTTAAAATAAATAAATAAATGAATAAATAAATAAATAAAATAAAAATATCAATTTTGTTCCATTATGGAGAAACAGGTAGTCCTCCCTAATGATGTTTTATTATTCTTTTGTTGTTGTTGTTGTTTTTAATTTATTTGACAGAGATCACAAGTAGGCAGAGAGGCAGGCAGAGAGAGAGAGGAGGAAGCAGACTCCCTGCCGAGCAGAGAGCCCGAAGCGTGCCTGGATCCTAGGACCCTGAGATCATGACCTGAGTCGAAGGCAGAGGCTTTAACCCACTCAGCCACCCAGGCGCCTTTCTTCTTCTTCTTCTTTTTTTTTTTTTAAAGATTATATTTATTTATTTAAGAGAGAAAGAGAAAGAGAGAGAAAGAGAACCTGTGCCTATAGGTGGGGGAATGGAGAGGTAGAGGTAGAAGCAGACTACCTGCTCGGGGGGCGGGGATATAATCCCAGGACCTTAAGAGATCAGGACCTGGGCAGACACTCGACTGAGCCACCCAGGTGCCCCATATTTTATTATTCTATTTCATAGCTGAAGTTTGTGATTATGTAAAGCCAGATAGTTGATCCTACTAACATGGAGGCTGGCAAATCACATCCAGGACCTTAAGTTTTGTCCAGTGTTCTGCTCTGTATTTTCTCAGTCCTTTAACAGGAGCAAACTAGTCTTCCCTCTTATTCTTTCACGATGTGAACAGATCAATCACAACAAATTTTGGGGTCCCTGTCCATTAGTAGTGTATGAATATTATTACTATGAACTTGAATTGAAAGTGGCTTTTCAGTAAAGAATAAAAACAGAAACTATGCCTCTCAAGTTCACAGTCCTCATCTGGGATCCATTTTCTCATCTCTAGCATAAGGGATTTTAGAATAGATGAAGGCTAAGAACCATGCAGCTCTACAGATCTATGCTTCTATTGTTTTTAACAGACCTTATGAAACTGCCAGAACAAAACCAGGCAAGCTGCAACGGCAGTCTCTGAGAAGAACACAGAGGCGCCTCTTCATTTCTTGGATTCAGCAGGCAATTCACTTCAGAGTCTCATTTTAGTCTGTGTGGATCAAGGTCAGAGAGAACAGGGCTTTCTTATTCAAAACAGACATGTGAAAATGAATTTTAAAAATAAAGCTAGAGAATACACTAAGGTAAAAAGTTCCCAGGGCAACATGTTTTTTAAAGGGAGGGGGCAAACATCATATAAAGAGATCATCAAAGGGGCACCTGGGTGGCTCAGTAGGGTAAGGCTCTGCCTTGGCTCAGGTCATGATCCCAGGGTTCTGGGGACTGAACCTGGTGTAGGGCTCCCTGCTCAGCGGGGAGACTGCTTCTCTCTCCTTTTGCCCCCCCCCCCAACTCATGCTCTCTCTTGCTCTCTTTCTCAAATAAATACATAAAATCTTTAAAGAACAAACAAAAAAAAGAGATATCACATATTCCTTCAACACAAATCAATTAACACTCCTGGGACCAAAACCAAATCGCCAGATAACTCTTCAAGATGCCTTTTGCTATTTTATTTTATTTTTTTAAAAGACTTTATTTTTTTTTTTATTTGACACAGAGAAACAGCTAGAGAGGGAATACAAGCAGGGGGAGTGAGAGAGGGAGAAGCAGGCTTCCCACCGAGCATGGAGCCCAATGTGAGACTTGATCCCGGGTCTCCGGGATCATGACCTGAACCGAAGGCAGTTGCTTAACCAACTGAGCCACCCAGGTGCCCCACCTTTTGCTATTATAAAAGATCCTTATTTCTGCCCTCTTACAGCTAATAAAATACTTTCAGGGGCTTTTCTTTTAAAGAAGGAAGTGCACAGGTACATTAGATGTTAGACACTAACGTTTCAAGAGATTCTTTGGCATAGAAATAATCTACACTGCCCAGAATTGTAGAAGAATAAGTGGAAAAGAAACAGTTTTTTAAATATTTAGGAAAAAGATTTTCTAAAATAGCAAGCACAAAAGAAGAGTTACTTAACATTTCATAATCATTGATGGTATTTAAAGGCTCTGTTGTCTGTCCTTACTTAAGACCACATTTCTATTTTTTTTTAAATTCCAAATACCTAATTTATTCATATTTATTTTTCCTGCATTAAATTATGTCACGAAACTGTTTCCTGAAAATTCCATCAGGAACACAAAGTCCCAGTAAGTGCATGGTATAACACGCCATGGTATAAATTGTATTTAATCTACACTATTGAAAATAAATCAAATCCACCACTTAACATCACATCTGGAATCTAACTTCTCTGTGGTGGAATTAGGTGTGTTTCGATTCCAGGTAATTGATTAGGACTAATCATCAGAATAGAAAGCATCTAATTTGCCAGCAGTCAATATTATCACGGGGGGCACAGCAGTGAGAGGTAGTTCTGGAATTAAAGCACAGACTGGAATGTTAATTCACCCACGTTCTGCCTACCAGCCCAGGTCTCCTCCAGAACTCTCCCCCACGGATCTTTTGCATGCAGAGCTCTCTTTGAAGCTGTGAGAGTTTCATGCGTGGGAAATCAGGAGAATCAAAGCTGCTTTACACAAAAGCATATGGTTGAGAGTCCAGGGGATGCTGAATTAACATTAGTAGTCTCCCTGTGGGAAGCTCATCTGAGTTATGAGACCCTCATATTTTGCATTTCTTGCGCCTTGGGTATTTAAATTACTGGCCTCAATCCTATAGCACCAGGGTTTGTTTTCACATTTAGTTCCCTTGGATTTTTTTTTTTTAACCTACTTTGACAAAAAAAGAGGGAGCAAAATAGGAAAAGAAGGCAGGGGCGGGGAAAGAATAAATCATTATGCAGCTCACAACCTCCACAGGGAAACAGCAGTACAAACCCACAGATCCAGAATTGTCAAGCAATGGGGCTGTTTGTTTACAAGTCACAGAATCAGTTATGTAACTAGAAGTTAAGGAAATCAAGTGAGTGTTTGAAGGGAAGCAACTACTGATGCTTTTTTAATTAGTCGAGAGACCCCTCTCTGAAATAGATTCTTAGACTTCCTCTCTACTTATTTTTAGTAGCTTTATGAATTTAGTTTTTGAGGTTTTTTTTTATTTTTTATTTTTTTTTAAAAGATTTTATTTATTTGACAGAGAGAAACACAGCCAGAGAGGGAACACAAGCAGGGGGAGTGAGAGAGGGAGAAGCAGGCTTCCCGCGGAACAGGGAGCCTGATATGGGACTCATCCCGAGTCTCCAGGATCATGACCTGAGCTGAAGGTAGTTGCTTAACCAACTGAGCCACCCAGGTGCCCCTAGTTTTTGAGTTTTATTATACTAGAAGTACAGTGTTTCTATGTAGATAATAACCACTCATTTTTGTCATTAATTAGAGATACGTAGAAATACTTTCTCATCATGGTAGTTGTTACAGCATTTATAAGGGAAATTGGAATAGCATAGTACCTGGTGATCTAAAGTTCCTGTCTGATTTAGAAGGAGAATGTGTTATATGACAATAGATCAGTTTTAATTTCTCTCCACTCCTCACTCCATCATAACTTTTTCTAATTGGTTGGTTGCTTTATTGATTGATTGATTGATTGATTGATTGCTTAAGTTCTGGGGCCATATAATGTTTATAAAATGAAGACCTTTAAAAGTATTTCCATGTAAATAAAATTTTTTTTGATCTCAACCTTTATATAAATTTCAACTCTAAGGAAAAATGTTAGACAATCAAATTATTTAAATAGGTGATTATATTGGGTTCTAATAAATTTCATACATAATTTAAATTACCCTCAACAAAGCTCTTAAGTTTTTACGACCTTTTTAATACCTGTATTTATATTTAATATTTTCTTTTTTTTAGAAAAGATTTTATTTATTTGTCAGAGAGAGAGAGCACACAAGCAGGGGAACGGCAGACAGAGGGAGAGGGAAAAGCAGGTTCCCTGCCGAGCAGGGATCCCAATGCAGGACTAGATTCCAGGACCCTGAGATCATGACCTGAGCCAAAGGCAGGTGCTTAACCGACTGAGCCACCCAGGAGTCCCTATATTTAATATTTTCTAAAAATATGGTTTTTTTCCTGAAAACTTATAGCTAGATTTCAGTGCCAAAGGAGAATATAATCTTCTAGCAAATTAAACTCAAACTACTGAAGTTTTAGTCAATATGTTGATGCGACATTGTTTTCTTTCTCATTTAACTAACTTGTTCTTCAGACTGAGTCAGTTTAGTATTACATGTTACTCCCTACAGAAAATCCTAGGGGAATCATTGGAGAAAAATTATGTTTTTCACCAGGCAGACAAAAGCTGAGTTCAGGCCCTTAGGGAACATTGTCAGGGTGTTTTCTGCTAATGGTGCCAGAGCCCCATGACAAGGAGGGAGCTGCACAGCTGGTACCCAGAGGGCTGCTCAGCTCTTGCACCTGTCATAATAGACACTGAGAAGAAGGAATAAGTCCAAGTTAATCTTTTAAGGTGTATGTATTTCATTTGTTTTTAATTGGAGTCTTGACGTAGAGCAGGATATTTCTATATTCTTCTACCTAAGGTAGAAGTAGGACTGAACCAACTCACTGTCTAGAGATGAGAAGAGTGCAACCAAGTACAATAGATTCCCTATGCTCATTTATGATGTTCCCATAAACATGTATTCTTAGCCCAGGAGCATCACAGAACCTCTGTAGTTGAGGGTTTGATATTTACTAGCTTAGAACAATGATGTGAGTTTGAAAAGGTCTCTCTATTTACAGGTCAGTGAATGTTGAATAGAGGAATATGAGTTCAAATGAAAAGATGGAGATGGATATCAACTTAAGACTGACTTCTCTCAATTGCTTTTCAAGTTTTTAAGTCTTTTTGGACCTTAAGGACATATCATTCCACTAAAACACAACAAAAATGATTTATACAACTTGGAGAGAGACAAATTGTATAAAATTTTGTACATATTCATACTTGTATGGGTTATTAATTACTGTTTACAGATAGTGGTAATGTGCAGAGGTGTCTAAAATTTTTAAAATTATCTCTATCTTGGGGCGCCTGGGTGGCTCAGTTGGCTAAGTGTCTGACTCTTGATTTCAACTCAGGTAGTGATCTCGGATTGTGGGATCAAGCCCTGGGTCGGGCTCTGCGCTTCACAGAGTCTGCTTGGGATTCTTTTTCCCTCTCCCTCTGTCCTGCCCCCTGCTCATGCTCTCTCTTCTCTCTCTAAATAGATAAATAAAAATTTTTTAAAAAATAAATAAATAAAATAAAATTATCTTTAACTTGTCTTGCCTGCTGTCCAAAGGCATAAGAAAATATATCATTATCATTTAAAATGATAAGTACAATTATAATAATACTTTATCAATAATACCTTAATTTAAATAATGAACTTAACCTTTCAGAGCAATCTTAAGTATATGACATAATTTACACATTATTAGAGCTCATTATTACTTGTTTACATTTCTCTGAGATGTGAAATGGCATCATGTCTTATAAGATGAAGATGGAATGGGTTTAGACATTTGCTTTATTTAGACAGTATACTTCATTTCTGTATGTATATTATACTTCAATACAAAGTTTAAAAGGCTTTGAAAATATACATTTTAATTGGTATAAAAATTACTGAAAGTGAGTGAACTAAGTCAATTTTCAAGAAAGGATATATATAGCTATTGTTTCTTCAATATACATTTATAAAAGTGGGGGTGCCTGGGTGGCTCAGTCAGTTGGGCAGCTGCCTTCACCTCAGGTCATTATCCTAGGGTCCTGGGATCGAGGTCAGGACCTGCTCAGTGGGAGTCTACTTCTCCCTCTCTCTCTGTCTTTTCACTTTGTTCATCTTCTCTCTGTCTCTCAAATAAAATAATAAAATAAAATAGTAAAATAAAATAACAAATTTACAAAAGTGTCTTTTTAAAGTGATAATAAACTACCTTCCTTCAAGAACAACTTCAAAAATAACTCATAAGATGGGCTTTCTTGGGGCTGAAGTTGCATTAGAATAACTTAGTCTGGGGCATATATGGGTGGCCCAGTTATTAAGCATCTGCCTTAAGCTCAGGTCAGGATCCCAGAGTCCTGGGATTGAGCCCTGCATCGGGCTCCCTGCTCTGCGGGAAGCATGCCTCTCCCTCTCTGACTTCCCCTGCTTGTGTTCCTTCTCTAGCTGTGTTTCTCTCTGTCAAATAAATAAGTAAAATCTTAAAAAAAACAAACAAAACCCTACTCTGTTACTTAAGCTCACCACGCTATTATTTCCTTATCTATAAAATAAGAGTGTTGCTTTGCGGAATAGGTGCTCAATACTATTACTTCAGGAAGAGGACATCAACCAAATGACTTATTGGTTTTCTTTTAAGTGATAAAATTAAATAATTATAAAATATATGAATTAGTTCGTGGTTGAAAACACAACCACAGATAGCAGGATAAGCTACTAAAAAGACTTTTGTAAAACCTTCCTTTGGCTTTTATCAGCTCTAAATGAAAGCTACTCTATTCATAGCTTAAAGCAATATTTTCACCTCAGGAAAATAATTGTTCCTAGGAAAGCCAAAATGTTTTTATGCTTAATCCTACTGTTTGAAGTATAAAGATTTGTTATATTTTTTTGCCTGCGTTGAAAAACCAAGAACTGTTTTAAATACTTTATTTAAGCAACAATCAAGTGCTTCTAAATTCTAAGTTATGACTCACTTGAGGACCCTAATGTAGCACATTATAAATATTAATTAATTCTTACCAACACCTCTGTAGTAAAAGCATTATTATTCCTCCTCACCCTTCACCAGCAAGAAGCTGAAGTGGCCCTGAGACAAAGCAGTTCACCCCGGGATGTGTGGAAGAAGTTGCCAAACCAGAAAAGGGAACCAAGGAGGCTGGAATTGGAGCCCTATGTGTTTACGATGTTAGAAGAGACTTATTCCAGGGCACCTGGCTGGCTCAGTTGGTGGAACATGTAACTCTTGATTTTGGGGTTGTGAGTTCGAGCCCCATGTTGGGTGTAGAGATTCGGTAAACAAACAAAAATAAAATCTTAAAAAAAAAAAAGAAGAGAAAAAAGAAGAGACTCGTTCCTCACATATAAAAACATTTTTATTTCTCTTTAGATTGATATAGTTGTGCAGGGGAGCAGAGGCGGAGGGGAGTTGTGTGTCCTACTGAGACCTTCAAAAATGTTAGCTCTTTGTTTCCAGGCACTGTCATCACAAATTATTTGCTGATAATGCTAACACCTCAATCTTTCAGATTTAAACTTATCTAGTAAGCTTCAAATTGTTACTGTAAGTGTGATTACAAATGGAATTTAGTAACAATGAAGACCATAAGCAAAAAGAACAATAAAAGATTTTCCTCTTTAGCAGGTAAGTTATTTACTTGTTTGTTGTGGTTTTACTTTCACATTTTTGTCTCAACAGTTGTAAGATAATCTAGAGATTATTTTGTGATCTCTTTCTCTGTTCCAATCCTTTGATGTATAGAAGACATTCAATAAAGACTTATTGGCTGAGATACAATTTCCCTTCCAATTATAGATTGACCTGTGACTAGTATAGAATTTTGTCTAATGGATAACACAATGTATAAACAACTTCACTCACTCAAGCATTCAGTTAATATTGTACATTTACTCCTTTAACCAAGTAATGTGTGATTAGAAGAATTCCAAGAATGAGCCAGAATTAGCTGTGATGACTTCAACTCATTTAGCTTTGGTAAATAAGCACCTAGTGCTATTTCTGCTTCTTCTTTTTTTTTTTTATGATTTATTTATTTATTTATTTGACAGAGAGAGATCACAAGTAGGCAGAGAGGCAGGCAGAGAAAGAGAAGGAAGCAGGCTCCTTGCTGAGCAGAGAGCCTGATGCGGGCCTAGATCCCAGGACCCTGAGATCATGACCTGAGTCGAAGGCAGAGGCTTTAACCCACTGAGCCATCCAGGCGCCCTATTTCTTCTTCAAAAGCTAAAAATTTGACAACAAGAGTGTGATTTGTGATTTTAAAAAAAAACAGAAAGAGACTGAATGTGTCAAGAGCCAGTATAACATACATTTGTCCAAATTTTGTTTTCCAAAAAGTCACTTATTCTAGCCAAGAATAAATGCTAGAGGCTGCTTGACTTTTAGAATTGGGCAGTATGAAAAATGGAATTCACCATCCCTGAGTAGGTTTTTTTTTTCCATAATAACCTGAAATATTGGTTTATGCTGCATCCATATAACTCTTTTCTGTCGTACTTTTGGAGTTGTGGTATTTAAAATAACACCTGAAATTGTTGACTCTAAGGTAGAAAAATAGAACTGAATTTAGTCTTATGGGGTTGGTCTCAACCTTGAGCTACTACGGTGTACTTATGAAAATGAGCCTTGCAAATGTTTTCCACTAGATTATTTATGGATATAGTAATTTAGTCATTCCCCAGAGTAGTAGTCCCCAGTATCAGTGTCCAGTTGCAACTAGAGAAAGATAGTTTTTAAAAAACATTTTTGTTTTAAAGATTTTATTTATTTGACAGAGAGAAACACAGTCAGAGAAGGAACACAAGCAGAGGGAGTGAGAGAGGGAGAAGCAGGCTTCCTGCTGAGCAGGGAGCCCGATGTGGGACTCGATCCCAGGTCTCCGGGTTCATGACCTGAGCCAAAGGCAGCCGCCCAACCAACTGAGCCACCCAGGCACCCCTAAAAAACATTTAAAAAAACTCAAAGAAGACCTCACTTCCGTTTTGTTTTGCTTTTTTTCAAAGATTGGTACTAAGTTAAAAAGGTCCACACATTCGAGAAACTGTCTCTACGACTTTTTCTGATAGACTGCTTCCTTTACTGTTTCTGGGTTAAAATAAGTTAACTCCTGAGATTGTAATTTTAGTTTCTCATACAAGACAAAACCAATTTCACTGCTTTATATTCTGTCCTGAGCCAGGAATTGAGGCCAACTGTCATGAAAAGATAGCCTCAAGTTGACTTTTTGTCTTTTGTAGATTAATACCAGCAAAGAGGAGAATGAGTTGTTAACATCCTTAAAAATAATTTCAGAAGAAAAGCATCTTCATCTTAACATTAATCATATTGTTTCCCACTCTTTTTCGGGTGATGAATTTGGAAATATCAGTTAGGCCCTCACTGGCAGAAATTACTGAGTTTGAGTTCATGCTAATCCAACTACTGGTATTGATATCCAAGATTAAAGCCATTAACGTACATTTTAAGAACCCTAGCAGACTAGTGTTCTTACAACCAGTGAATATTAGAGACCTTTCTAAATCATCAGTTCCATGAAATAGAGAGTAAAGAAGCTCAGAAAAAAAATTAAGCAAGATAGTTTCATTGAGCTGTCTCTTTTCCCTCTGGGGCCTATTAAGTACTATACAAACAAGGCCGCCTTTATTTTGGCTTATTTGATGTTGCTATACATCTGTCGGGCAAGTGGAGTCAGCCCTCTAGAACTGTCTCATCTTGAACAGTTTGTTATTCTTATTTTAGTTTTTTTTTTTCAGTGCTATTTTTCATTTTATGATGTTAGAGTATCCAGTACTGGTAAAATCAGCTGAAGGTAGATCGGGAAGCAAGCATTTCAAAATAGGACATCAGCAGAACACTGAGTAGATCTCACTCACTGGCCCAAGTTGTAGGACAGCTGGGCAGACCAAAAACAAAAACAAAAATAAACCCTGCTCAGAAATGCCCCCTCACCTCCCTCGCACTGTCACAATGGCCAAGAATCATACAGGCAAGCCATTTTCAAAGCCCACGTCCGTGAGATGACGAATGCAGAAGCCACTATGTCAACATTTCATTGCTTGGAGTCTCTTAGGCAGGTATCACCATTTGTCTAAACACAGAGGGGGATGGAGCCAAAGAGCAAAACTGGGTTAGTTTGGCCTTGTGAAATTCAGGCTTTGCAGAATCTTAAGGGTAAAGAATCTTCTTCATGTTCACACTTAACATCCATTACTGTTCATAAGGGATAACCACATACATTGAAAAGAAAACATGCCCTTTAGAATTGAACTTGGACCTTGGGGATGAAGAGATTTCCCCAGCTAATAGCTGATGGGCATTGCACAGTCTTGAATTTGCTCCCTACTGACCTGACATCATTGAATTTGGAGAGGCAGAGCCAGGTTCATCCAGGGGTAGCAGAGAAGAAAACTGTTTTGAAAAAAAAAAAAAAGGTGATTATAAGTCAGGCTTTTAAATTAAGTCACAGAAGTCCCTACCTAATTATACCATGAAAACAAGTTCTAGCTCCAAGTTCCTAGGAAAGAGAAGGTTGTGGTGGATTTATTCTTGTTTACTACTTTCATACCATGCTTGATCCATCTTTTTTCTTAAAATAATATGATTAGACTCACCCAAAAGAACTAGATGAAATATTTCAATTTGAAAACTGATTTTCATTTAATTCGTAAGGATTCATGGCAAAGGAAAATGGATGGTAAAAATTATCTTGGCCCCGAGGAAATCACAAACCTTGAGTTATATCCCATTACTAACCTTTTTGACCCCAAATGTGAACCAGAGTCCAGCCAGGCACTGAAGCACTGAAGCACTGAGAAATCACTGTGCTCTACCTTATAGACAGTGCTGAGGGGAGACAAAAAACAACTGAAAAACATAGCTCTTTTTTTTTCTTAAGATTTTATTTATTTATTTGAGAAAGTGAGTGAGAGAGAGAACATGAACAGGGGCAGAGGGAGAGGGAGAAGCAAACTCCCCTGCTGAGCAGGGAGCCTGATGTGGGGCTCGATCCCAGAACCCTGGGATCATAAACTGAGCCACGCTTAACCAACTGAGCCAGCCCAGGTGCCCCAAATACATAGTTCTTGCCTTTAAAAATGTATAAAGCAAGATGTTAGTACAAATCACGTGGACAAGTTTATATTTACTTTCTTGCCTTGAACTTTTCTCTCCCCTTTGCAAAAGATAGTAAACTAAGGGGCAATTGGAGGGGGAAAAGTTGAGATCCTCAGTAATACATTAAATGGGGCTATAAACAGACCTCTGAACAATCAGGGCCCTTAACTATCTTCAGAAAAGGATAGGGCGTTAAGAGGACAAGTTTTGAAGATAGATAAAGCTGAGCCTGCCACTTGAACGTTTCCAAATCTCAGTTTTCATATCTGTAAAATGGGAACAATAATGCTACTTTATAGCGTGGTTGAGGAAATCAAGATAAAGTACATGAGGGATTTAGCACAGGGCTTGGCAAATAGCAAGAGCTCGAATAAACAGTAATCTTTATTACTATTAATACTGGACAATGGTTAATATCTATTTGATATCTAATGCTGTTGGTATGGAATATTCATTCCTCTGGTATTTACCAGTGGCTCAACCAACCATGCGGGGAGTGTTGTGTATAGCAGTATAACCTTGGTCACTTTGTTCTTGGGTTTGAGCTAAAGGCTGACTCAGCATACTGCCCCTGCTGGAGGGGTCCTGCAGGGGTTGGGGATGAGAAGGTTGAAGAATCACAGCAGGTCTCATGAGGATTCCAATCAAGAGTGTGCTGTCTTAGCCAAGCCAGAGCCGCCGCAGACACCTCCTGGCTTTGCAACCTTTGGGACTGAGTCGCTTTGTGTGTGCCAGGTTGGCGTCTGAAGACAGCACATGAGTGTTCTCACTGCATCCTGCTAAGCTGTGCTAACTCCAGGAGTGGAATGTCAGGCACTTGTTTTGGGGATGAAATACTGTTTTAGAACTAAGGACAACAAATTCAGAACACTCCATTATATGAGAGGAGATATGCCCTGCTTAAAGGGGGAAGAGCCGCCCCCATGCCCCCCGCAACTAAAATCACAATTACTGCATTCTCGTGGGACATAGAAAGAAGAGAGTGGTAACTTTTCTGTCTCCTGCCCACATCAGTTGAGGTGGTGGAAGATGTGACTGCTTGGGAGAATTAACAGTAAGTAGATGAAAAGAAAGGCCTAATTCTTGGAATTAGGAAACCTCCGGTCAAGGGTGATATCACAGAAAAGTTAAATTATTTTTCTGCATCTGATTAAAATTTGGCTTGGGAATATTATCATTAGAGAGGAGACCTTGAGATAAATCCGAAAATATGGGAACCAAACTGTGTATAACTTATACTGATGCAGAAAGGACATTTTTTTTACTTGAAAATATTTAGATACGAAGGAAATAGAAAATCTTTTATCTCATATCCAAAGGGAGAATGAAAGGGACGTTGGGAACCCTTGAGCCCTAAGCCCTGAGAACATATGCTAATAATAATAATAGGTGAAGTAATTTGTCTCACTCTTTACTGTTAGGAAGTTAGACCCACGTGCAGGTGTCCCTGGTGAGCAAGGGAAGCTTAAAGGCTGTCCAATCCGTCCTGCCGCTAGTACCACCTAGTGGCAGTCAAGAAGATGTGTTAAATCTTGTGTCTTTCTACAAATGGCTTTGAAACGTCACAAAAGCTTATGTCTATAATACTCATTGTTAGAAACAGCTTGAAAATGCACAGGAATTCAGAGCAAATTGGCAAGGTTCCCTCCATTCCCTCTCCCAGTCTCACTTGTCTTCCTTATTAATAGTAACCTGCTTGCATACTTCCTCAAGTCCCTCTGTCTCTCTCCTTTGTGTCTGTCTCCCTGACTCTCTTTTTGTCTTATTCCTTGCATGTAGATTTTTAAAAAAATATTTTATTTATTTTATTTGACAGAGATACAGAGAGAGAGGGAACAGAAGCAGAGGGATTGGGAGAGGCAGCAGCAGGCTTCCTGCAGAGCACGAAGTCCAATGTAGGACTCAATCCCAGGACCCTGAGATCATGACCTGAGCTAAAGGCAGATGCCCAATGACTGATCCACCCAGGTGCCCTATTTTTCTTTTCTTTCTTTCTTTTTTTTTTTTAAAGATTTTATTTATTCATTTGACAGAGAGAAACAGCTGGAGAGGGAACACAAGCAGGGAGAGTGAGATGCGGGGGTGGGGGGGGTGGGAATGCAGGCTTCCTGCCCAGCAGGGAGCCCAATGCGGGCTCATCCAAGGACTTTGGGATCATGATCTGAGCCGAAGGCAGATACTTAATGACTGAATCACGAAGGCGCCCCCTGCACTTAGTTTTAAGAAAATATAAATGGGGGACACCTGGGTGGCTTAGTTGGTTGTGTCTGCCTTCTGCTCAGGTCATGATCTTGGGGTCTTGGGACTGAGTCCCACGTGGAACTTTCAAATAAATAAATAAAATCTTAAAAAATACATATCTATGGAATCATACTACACATTATGGGGTGTTTTGTTTTCACTTAACAAGTATACCTAATCCCAGCTCAGCAGAAACTACCGCGGGTGGGTTCAGACACTACAATTTGCTCACAAGCTCAACTGTCAGGCAGACTTTCAAATTACAAACTAGAATCGTTATACGGGCATTAAAAATGCCTTCCCTTGGGCAGCTGGGTGGCTCAGTCGGTTAACGGGCCACCTTGGGCTCAAGCCCTGATCTCAGGGTCCTGAGCTCTGCATTTGGGCTCCCTTCTCAGTGAGGAATCTGCTTCTCCTTCCCTCTCTGCCCCTTGCCTCCCAGCTTGTGCTTTCTCTCTGTCAAATAAATAAAATCTTGGAGAAAAAAATAGAAAGATTTTCCCTTCAAGTGGTTCTTGACTCAAGACCAGCCATTATCATTTGCCCTACCTCCTATTCCTGTTCCTGAGCAATAGTCCCTCTACCTCTCCTTGCTGTGGTCTAAACTGGCAATGGGCAGGCTGCCTCCACACAGCCTCCTCCCTCGCATTCTCATGGTCTTTTAACCCCACTTCAGAAATCTCCCTGTCTGCATGGGACATTGTCCTGCTTTACCTTCCTCGCTCCTCTCTGCTGCAGACACTTCCTTCTGTATTCTTCTCCCTGCTTCCAAACTGCCAACAGGGCAATGTGTAACACACATGTCATCCTGTCTTTTTACACTTAAAAAAAAATCCCCCAGCTCTCATTTTCTGCAGAGCAAAGCCAAACCATTTGCATGTATGCAAGGCTCCTCATAGCCTGGCCCCAGCCTGTGCCTCTTTTCTCCTCCACAACTCCCTACATGCTAGCTGCACAGAATCCCATCTTCCAGACTGGGTCACCCACCTTCATAGGCAAATACCCTGCAATTCCTTCTCGATGCCTGAAATGTGCTTTTTCTCCTGTCTTCTTGACTAGATTCTAATAATTTGTCAAGATGCATCTCAAATATCACCTATGAAGTTGCCTTCAACTCCTTCAGGTTCCTTCCCTATCCTTTCATGTGTGTGTGTGTTTTTTTTAAAAGATTTTATTTATTTATTTGACAGAGAGAAACATAGCCAGAGAGGGAACACAAGCAGGGGGAGTGAGAGAGGGAGAAGCAGGCTTCCCGCCGAGCAGGGAGCCCGACGTGGGGCCCGATCCCGGATCCCCAGGATCATATCCTTTCATGTGTTTTATAGCCCCTATAGTTCAGGATAGCATTTGCATTTTATTGCAATTATCTGGCTATGAGCACTCTGAATACATATTGTAGTACACTCCCCATTCCCTATATCACAGTGTAGCTGGTAACATGAATGTTTGTTCAATGAGTAAATGAACATTAAAGAGAAGAACTATAGGGAATAGACCCAGTGGTTTCTAAACTTTACTGTGACAAGGATCATCTAAGGTGCTTATTAAAATGCAGACACTTTGGATTTATTCTCAGGAGAGTCTACCTTATTTGACAGGTCTGCAAAAGGTGGGGTTCATGGGGCGCCTGGGTAGCTCAGTTGGTTAAGCGACTGCCTTCGGCTCAGGTCATGATCCCAGACTCCCAGGATCAAGCCCCGCATCGGGCTGCCTTCTAAGGTGGGAAGCCTGCTTCTCCCTCTCTCACTCCTCCTGCTTGTGTTCCCTCTCTAGCTGTGTTTCTCTCTGTCAAATAAGTAAATAAAACCTTTTTTTAAAAAGGTGGGGTTCAGGAATCCACATTTTAACAAGCACCCCAGACGGTTCTGATGGCCTGTGAGAAGAAACCCTCCTTTAGGTTGTGAAGCAAATCATCTGAAAAAAAAGAAAAAAGAAAAAACAAAGAACATTTGTTCCTTGAGATGGCAAACACTGAAGAATGTACTTATGCCCATGAGAGATCCCCTGAGGTGATTGTTCTCCTGAGTGTTCGCGCTCGTAGAAAAAATAGATAGCAGTCTAAGTATGAGAAATCCATAGCGCAGCCAATTCTGAGAAGACTCTAAAGAAGCATCAAGCTTTATGTACAAGGGCTGAACTGTTTCTTTTTCAGAACAATTGTTAAGTCCCGTATGTTTGTTTTGTTAGAATAATCACTATTTAGCCAGACCCAAGCTGTTTTCATTAATATATTGCATTTGTATTAAGCTTCTCTTTGGATGTTCTCCAAGCATTTTAGCAGCTTTAAGCCCGTCTTCCCTCATTCCCTGAGGCAGGAACAAGCACAGGTTCACACCAACTCGTTAGAGGCATTGCTCAAGAACAGTTCCTGGGGCACCAGATGCAGGCAAGAGGGAGAGAGTGGGCTAATTCCCAGTGCCTACCCTTAGCTCTCTCTCATTTCCCCCACCCACTCTTCCAAATGCTCACGGGTGTCTTTAGCAGGTGGCTCCCACCCCTGCCTTCAAGCCGGCTCAGAAATTTCCCTCCCCAGACAGATAAGCTGCAAAAATATTCCCACGTTCTAGACAATGCAGGACTGCCAAGGAATACATTGACCAAAGTGAAGACTTCATACAGCTAAATGACAGGATTTTGAGGAGATGGCAGCTGATGACCAGTGGAGGCAGAGCACCAGCTCTCCCAGAGGTCCAGGAGCTCCAACATAGCTACATGGATTTTCCTGGTCTTGCCCTGACTCTTCATTCCTGGGACTTTCCTTCTGGTGAACCCCCTCTCAACTCTACAGACTCTGATTTCCTCAGATCCAATGAACCTAACTCAATTGAATCATCCCAATCTCTGATCTAGGTACTTTCCTGACTCCGTAGTTTGGTAGGTTCTATCTTCTCAACCATTGCTTTCTTAGCATGCCCACTCTTTTGTTCTTTTTCCTTTTTTTTTTTTTTAAGATTGGTTTATTTAATTTATAGAGAAAGAGAAGAGATATCATGAAGGGAGGGCAGAGGGAGAGAGAATCTCAAGCAGACGCCACACTGAGCATAAAGCCCTACGTGGGCTCAGTCTCATGACCCTAAGATCACAACCTGAGCTGAGATCAAGAATCAAATGCTTAATGAGTGTTAAGCCAGGTGACCCTTAGCAGGTCCACTCTTCAGCCTCATGACTCCAGAGTGGGTAAAAACATACTACAAGGCCAATGTAAGATACATATGTATTCAAAGCAGACAATCATCAAACTCTTCTCAGATGATTTCTGAGAAACACTTGATTCTTGTCAGTTTTTCAGAAGGATTTATATACCTGAAGGAAGGAGGAGACAACCACACTGGCAGCTACCCCTTGGGAAGTATGTTCAGTGGTGTGTTCCTCGGGAATTATATTTCCTGATGCTTTAGGAAGCTGGTTTGACTTTGAAAACTTGATTTCTTGACACATGAGCCACTTTGCATCAGTATCTTCATTTGTTTTAAAAGATTTTATTTAATTATTTGACAGAGAAAGAAACAGCAAGAGAGGGAACATAAACAGGGAGAGTGGGAGAGAGAAAAGCAGGCTTCCTGCCGAGCACGGAGCCGATGCAGGGCTCCCTGAGCTGAAGGCAGACACTTAATGACTGAACTGCCTAGGTGTCCCATCTTCATTTTTTTTTTTTTTAAGTAAATGCATAGTAACATTAACTCTGTGTTTGTGTGTATGCACAGTTCTATGAGTTTTTTGTTTTGTTTTTCAATTTATTATTTATTTATTTATTTATTTATTTATTTTTTAAAGATTTTACTTATTTATTCGACAGAGAAAGAGATCACAAGTAGGCAGAGAGGCAGGCAGAGAGAGCAGAGGAAGCAGGCTCCCTGCCGAGCAGAGAGCTCGATGCGGGCCTTGATCCCAGGACCCTGAGATCATGACCTGAGCTGAAGGCAGAGGCTTAACCCTCTGAGCCACCCAGGCGCCCCGTTCTGTGAGTTTTAACACACAGATGTGTTCGCACAACCACTATCAGGATGTACAACAGTCTCAACACCCCAGGCAACTCCTTTATGCTGCCCCTTTGCACGTATCGAAGTTTTACTTTAAGGCTTAATCTCGTAAAAATCACTAGGGAATGTTTAGTGTTATAAAAAGTTACAAAAGTTTATGTTCAGTATTTGAAGGAACTTGGGTCATTTAGGGTTGGATTACATCTGCAGGGTGAGGATAAATTTCCATAATCCAAAGTACTAAGTGGGCTCTTAGGTTGTCTTCCCAGACAACCTGGCTGAACGATTCCCTTTCACCCCAGCAAGCAAGAGCTACTTAGCTTCAGGAAGAACATCTCTACCCTGAATGGAAACCTGATGATGATTTAAAGTTACACCCAGGGCTGCCGGGGTGGCTCGGTCGTCAAGCGTCTGACTTCGGCTCAGGTCATGATCCCAGAGTCCCAGGATTGAGCTCTGCATCAGGCTCCCTGTTCCACGGGAAGCCTGCTTCTCCCTCTCTCACTGCCACTGCTTGTGTTCTTTTTCTAGCTGTGTTTCTGTCAAATAAATAAATAAATAAAATCTTTAAAAACAAACAAACAAATAAAATAAAGTTACACCAGTTGTACTCATTACTTTGGGTATGACTTGGATGCAGCCATCAAAATTCTAAAATGTCTCAGTGTGGTCTTTTCATTAAATTTCAAAGTGTAATTTTTAAAAAATATATTTAATTTATTTATTTGACAGAGAGAAACACAGCCAGAGAGCGAACACAAGCAGGGCGAGTGAGAGAGGGAGAAGCAGGTTCCCTGCCGAGCAGGGAGCCCCATGCGGGGCTTGATCCAGCACTGTAGGATCATGACCCAAGCCGAAGATAGGCACTTAACGACTGAGCCACCTAGGTGCCCCTAAATATCAAGATGTAATTATCTAGATTTGGGGAAATAAGTACGCAGTGTGCCTGCACGTGTGCGTGTGTGTACACGCACGTATCTATTCCACAACAAAAGAAAAGCCTAAAGAATAAACTGAGAAAAATCAAGATTCTGACTGGGTTTTGAGCTAAAGAAATGGAAAAAAAGTATTTTAGAATGGTTTTTAATTAGAGTAACCAATAAAGGCAAAAGAAAAACCAGCTCTTTCAAGTGTGAAAAATTCACAGCGTTTTCCTATGTTTAATGGGCCTGTTGAATTTTTGGAACATTCAAAAAATATTTTTCCCCAAATAATTTGATATTTACAATTCTACATTAAGCATTGAGGAAGAGTGCCACTAACACCATTTTTACTTCATGGCCTTTTTAGGAATGACTTTCTCAGTATGAGGGAAAGAGGTTCTGGGCCTGTTACAGACAGAGAGTTTGCAGACTCCCGGAGGAGGGTGTATGTGTGGGAGTTATCGGATTTTCATTCTGCCTCTTCCACTCATACTAGCTATGAGACCGTGGGCAGGCAGCCTAACTTCTCCGAGCTTAATATCCTCATTTTAACAATGGAAATCACATATACTTTATAGGGTAGTTGGAGGATTTAGTGAGGTAGTGCATATGTCTGCCCCACAACAAGCCCTTCATGAATGTGATTTTTGCCTCTCCTTTCCCCATTTAATCCAGACCGCTACCTCCAGAGCCCCACCTAAACTAATGCAGAGTTTATCTTATTTTTTTAAGTCTATGAGAAAAAAAAGATGGTTTAGTCAGTCTCCTGATTCATTCCATTACTTTAAATTTTCCCTGGCAGGAAATGATGCTTTAGAACTAATTGAAAACAATTACTTTTCTTTTTGGAGTAGTTCTACCTCAGGATCCTCAATAGAAAAGGAGAGTAGCCGGTCAGGGATCCTCACCTGTAGATCAAGAAACCCTAGGGGCGCCTGGGTGGCTCAGTTGGTTAAGCGACTGCCTTCGGCTCAGGTCATGATCCCGGATGGAGTCCCACATCGGGCTCCCTGCTCGGCAGGAGGCCTGCTTCTCCCTCTCTCACTCCCCCTGCTGTGTTCCCTCTCTGGCTATGTTCCTCTCTGTCAAATAAATAAAATCTTTAAAAAAAAAAAAAAGGAAAGCCTAACTTACGCTGTCATAATATACAATCCCAGATCTTAGTAGTGTCTTATGATATTTCTCATTCATCAAAAAAAAGATGGATTCATACAGCATGGAACGATGGATGAATGGATGGATGACTAGAAAAGTGATAAAGCAAATATCACTAATTGCTCACTGTGAAATCCAGGTGATGGGTATGTGGATGTTTGCTTGTTGTACAGTTCTCTCAACTTTTCTGTGTATCTCAACATTTTCACATTAAAAGTTTGGGGAGAAAAGTTTATTTCTTACTTATGCTATAGGACCAAAAAAATTTGCCTAGGATTCTACTCCATGTCTTCTCATGCTAGGATGCAGGATGACAGGTCGGCTTGAAAGTGGCTGGTTGCCATGGCAAAGGGAGAGGGAGCTCCGCTGGGCATCGCACTGACAGCTGTATATTTCAGGCTGAAAGCGACAGGGGTGCTTTTGTTACCAATTTACTGGCCTGAGCTACACTCACATGACTCTAGCCAGGCTATGGAAGTACAATCCTATCGTGTGCCTAAAGAGGGGAGGGCTGGAAACCTTTGGTGGGTAGCACACATGATTCTCCTGCCATAAATAAACTCCTTAAAAGAACTACATATCTTAGTACCATCATCACTAACAATACTAACATTAAAAGGCATATTCACTTAAATCAGTGTCAGTAAGAGAATTCAGAAGCTTTTTTCTATCTCATTGGCTTTCCTTCTTTTAGAAGAAGCAGAACTACCCCCCACAAGGGTTAATATATTCTAAACTTCTCACTGGCTGGATTTTTCAGCCAGCCAGCCAGCTCTTTCTAGAACTCATCACCTTTTACTGAGTCAGCTCATTTTCACTGAGTCAGGAAGTATATGTGGAAGCCTTCCAGAGAACTTAAGAAAAGCAGAAGTTAGATTGGAGCTGATGACACTTTTCAGAAATGAGCTAAAAAAATTAAGATATGTGAGTAAACGAGATTTCAAAATCTTTCTTGACTCACGATTTTAGAGAAGTCAGGATCGACTTCATAGCGGGGGTGATATTTAAGTGGGCACTTGAGGGCATCGCTAGGTAGAAAATGGAGTGGAGAATTCCAAGCAGAAGGAACAGGCAGTGCAGTGCCAAGGAACTGGTTCTTACTTGGTATATCTGAAGGAGAAGCAGGTTGAGGTGGCCAGAATCTAGAGTACCTGGGTGAGAATGTATTGCATGATTTTTCACCCATTAACACATGGGAATGGAACACCATACTTGTTAAGGAAAAATTGTGATGTCCTATCTTGTGCTTAGTATAACTTTAAAAAGAAAAGGTCATCTTTAAGATATTTGCTGTGTGGAGTGTCACAGATCTCTCTCTTTTTTTCTTTTTTAAAAAATTTTACTTATTCGAGGGAGAGGTAGAACAAGAGTAAAAACATAAGCAGGAGGAGAGGCGCAGGGGGAAGGAGAAGCAGACTTCCCTGCTGAGCAGAGAGCCTGATGTGGGTCTTGACCTCAGGACTGTGATTCCAGGACTGTGAAATCATGACCTGAGCCAAAGGCAGCTACTTAACCAACTGAGCCACCCAGACGCCTCCAGTGCCATAGATTTTATACTGAGTACTGAGTTTCAAGAAACTGAGCACTTCAATTTATTGGCAGTAATTTTTTTTTTTTTAAGATTTTGTTTATATGACAGAGAGAGATAGGGAGAGAGGGAACACAAGCAGGGGAAGTGAGAGAGGGAGAAGCAGGCAGAAGCTTAACGACTGAGCCACACACGCACCCCTATTGGCAGTAATTTTTAAGTCTCATTTATATTATACATATATATTATATATAATATGTATTTGAGAGAGCCATAGTTATTTTCTTTGTGAAAAGTGATTGACTTACTAAGCTGCAAACAAATTTAGGCAAACCACCGAATTGAAAAAAACAAACACTGTAGGAGTTTTGAATGAAATGTGTCAGAAAGAAGGAGGTGTGGAGAAGAGAATGTTTTGCATGTGATATGTTATTCAATCCTAACAACTTTGTGATGGGGGTATCACAGTCACCATTTCATAAATGAGAAGATGAGGATCAAAGAAAGGAGTTCCCTATGAAATTAGGTGATTAAACTTGAGTCTTAATTTTCAACAGCTGAGACTAATTTTTCCTCTAAAATGGAGATAGGATAGGTGTTGCTTACCTCATGGAATGTTAGGAGGAGTAAAAGAAATAACAAATAGAACTTGAGATATCATTCTCTCTTTTTTTTTTTTTTTTTTTAAGATTTTATTTGTTTGACAGAGAGAAACACAGCCAGAGAGGGAACACA
Organism: Spilogale gracilis; assembly: GCA_004023965.1. Taxonomy (NCBI): domain Eukaryota; kingdom Metazoa; phylum Chordata; class Mammalia; order Carnivora; family Mephitidae; genus Spilogale; species Spilogale gracilis. The sequence goes on from PITA01008750.1 coordinate 32,032, forward strand.
AGCAAGGGGAGTGAGAGAGGGAGAAGTAGGCTTCCCTCCGAGCAGGGAGCCCGATGTAGGACTTGATCCCGGGTCTCCGGGATCATGGTCTGAGCCGAAGGCAGTTGCTTAACCAACTGAGCCACCCAGGCGCCCTCATTTGTTTGTTTTGTAAAAAAACAGAGCATAAACTTTCGCTGTTATTCCACATCCATGTCAGGAATATCCTAGAAGAAGAAGTTTTATCCCTTAAATACCTTCAGTTTTTTTCTTGAAGTTTTTAGTGGTTTTGTGTCAAAATGTATTTACCCTTTCTGTCTTCTATTTTTATTTTTTAAAAGATTTTATTTATTTATTTATTTGTGTGTATGGAAGGGGGAGCAGCAGGCAGAGGAAGAAGCAGGCTCCTCACTAAACAAGGAGCTTGAGGTGGAACTCAGTCTCAGGACCCGGGGATCACGACCCAAGCCAAAGGTAGACGCTCAACCAGCTTAGCCACTCAGGTGCCCCCCTCCCCTTTCTGTCTTTTAAACAAAATGTACTGAATAATGCCATGTGCCAGTCGATGATACTATGATAGCGATGTAATGGGACAGACGTGGCTACACTCATGGGGGACATAGCATGATGCATAATCGCCAAGTCACCAAGTTGTACATCTGAAACTAATGTTACATTTGTGTGTCAACTACACTCCAATAAAAACAGAGACTAGATTAGAAAAATAATGTTATGTGTCAGACACCATTCTAAAGATTTTACATAATTTACTTGATCCTCATAACGATGCCATAAGGTAAATACTGTTATTGCCTCCATTTTCTAAATGAGAAAATTGAAGCAAAGAGATATGAAGTGACTTGCCTAAGGTCTTACAGTTGTTAACGTGCATAAGCCAGGATTTGGTATGGGGCATTTAGGCTCTAGAATCTGAACTCTTAAACACAGAGTCATGATGCTACATTTCTGAAGACAATGGATTGTCTAACTAATTCGGGGCAATACTTGACATGTATTTTTTATTTGATGTCCATAGAAACTATTGTGGTCCAGCAGAGGACTGTAGCCCTCTACTGTAGGGATGTCGCTATCTATTATACTTTTTGATGTTCTTTACCTGCTTTTTTCCTTTGTCCTCTCACTGTGAAAAAACATTATTTGCTGTGTATCTACTCCCAGAAATTGCCCTCTTTCCTCTAATTATTCTGTTTCTGATTTCCTAAAAGTCAGAAACCAGATCTCCCTGTATGTTAGAACTGTCTCTGAAGTAGGAATCATGAGGTCTTGAGAGAAGATCCAAGCCTTTAGTGAATGGACTATGTGACATCTGTGACAGGGATCTTAATTTTTTGGCATGTTTTCTGTTCTCAACTGTGATCCAGACAGTCTGGATGGCTGGGTAAGTGACCTCTTAATAAGTGAGGTGTCACAAAATATAAATTTGAGGCATTTCTACTCTTCCACCTGTTCGAAGTATTTTTAGGGCGCCTGGGTGGCTCAGTGGTTTAAAGCCTCTGCCTTCGGCTCAGGTCATGATCTCAGGGCCCTGGGATCAAGTCCCACATCGGGTTCTCTGCTCAGCAGGGAGCCTGCTTCCTCCTCTCTCTCTACATGCCTCTCTGCCTACTTGTGATCTCTCTCCCTGTCAAATAAATAAATAAAATCTTTATAAAAAGTGGTTTTAGTCATCATCACAATTAGAAGGATGGCCTTGTTCCTCAAGCTTCTGGGTAGCCATCTGATGCTTAGAAGTAGAGAGACATGGCTACAACTTGTATAAAAATAGCCCTTCCAGATGGCTGAGGGGCAAAGTTACAACTCAGCAGCTTGATATAGCTGAGCACTCACATTTTGGAGTTGAAGGAGAGCTATGCGAGAAGTAGCCAGAGATACTGGGCTGGGGTCCAGTCATAAGCAGAGCAGTACATGCCAGTAGAGATTACTTAACAGCCGATTAGCTGTAAGATTTCCTGTTTATCCTCAGCTCTATCTCCTCCCTACTTCTCTTGATTCAACCTTACCTCTCAGTCCAAATACACACACTTTTTTTTTCTTTTTTAAAAGGCGTGTAGGGGTAATAAACCTTACATCTTAAAGGGCTTTAGAATTCTATTAGCCTCACTGCTTGTTTTAGACGCAAGCAAACTGAGCTGTCCAAAGGTGGTGACCATTTAGGCTCGACCAGTATGTTTGTGGGACTCAGATGTTCCAGCTTCTTGTCTGGGGCTCATCTGCCCACTTGTCCCGGGGGGAGGCGGGGAAGGGAGAATGGTGTGTGCTGTTACACTATGCCACATTTTTCCAGCTCCACTTTGAGCCAGTCCAAACTCAAAAGTTAAAACCTCTAGGTAAAAAAAAAAAAAAAAAAAAAAGGAAAATGGCAGAAGCCGTGATTTACCTTCCGTCCCTCGAAACAAATACTGAAGCTCCGAAGGATGAGTCACTTGCTTGAAACCTCATTTCATAAATGAAAATATTTACTAATCAGATGTTTTGAGAGATTATATTGTTTCTCTATTTTCCCACCGTCTACTAAGCCTGCCTCTCTGTCAGATATTCTGGGAGAAAATTTAAGCCTCTGTAGTAAAGCTATTGCTTCTGTCAATGTCTGTTGCAATAATTGATTGATTTTAAAAATACAGTCATTAGGAGTGGCTTCATGCTTATATTTAGCTGCAGTTGTAATAGACACTATTATTTTTGACAAAGGAATTGAGAAAAGGTACTGTTCTCTCTCAACACTGCTTACGATGAGCCCAAATCCGAGGCATTGCTGTGCCCTGCTGGCAGTATGGCCTCATTACAGGTAAGCGACTCAGGGACAAAGGGTTTGCTGCCTGCCTTGCAAATGCGGTTCCATGGTAAACTCTTTCCAGCACTCCCCCTATCCCAGCATACACCCGCATGAAATCTTTGCAGCTAACTTCTCCCAATGCAATAGGATCTGTGCTTCCCAAGTGAACACGACAACACCGTTGCCGGGTAGTATGCTACTTTTCCAGAAAAAATGTCTTTCCTTCTTAGGGAATTTATCCTCAAACTGCATGGAATGAGGATTGGTGCCATAAGACTGGCGGGGCCCTGGGAGCAGGCAAGGAGGTCTCATCCCAGAGTCCATTCGCTCTGACAATAGCATGTCCTCAAGCTGCCATATGCATCATAGCCGGCTGATGGGAGTGGTCATCACAGGAGCAGGCATAGAGAGAAGTAGGGACAAGCAGTTTCTGACTGTCCACCAATGGCCTGAGTCTCTGCTGGCCTTATTAGAGCTGGCTGGGTGATCCTGCTAGATCGTCAAAGCCGATCCATGATGAGGTGTGCTGATTCTCTGCCAGGTGTATCCTCCACACCCTGGAATGCAGCTGGACATCTGAATGGGGCTGGCCTGGAGCCGAGGGCCCCCAGCGAGCAGATACTGCCCACATGAAGAAGAAATGTCAGGGCATGATTTTCAATACCTTTATTAAGAAATATCAAAAGTTCATTACAGTTCCATACACAGTTTTACAAAGTTCAAAGGAAGGGGACTGGAGGGATGCCATCATATTCATGTTTGAACACCACGGCGGCTTGCCAGAAAGGTAACCCTACAACTTGTCACCTTGTTTAACAGTGGACCTCAACCAAGCCTTTTCCCATTTCACTAGGCGACAACATAATACCTTAAGTTCCTCGAGTTTTAATGTGCTTTGAATACTTCTTAAATACTTGCCCTTTTGTTGTCATTACTGTTCCCTGAAGAAGCAGAGCTGTTTATACGAAGCACAGCCTCTGAGTCCCACTCAACCGCCATGTGTCGTACGTTTTCACAAGCCTGCCTTGAGGGCTGGATAACACCGCAACTTACATGTTACCATATCACACTTGGGAGAACCCACACACGTTATTTTTTTTATTTAGCATTTAACAAAAAAGGAGGGAATCACTCAACGTGGAAACAAAACATCACAGTCATTCAGTGGAATGGTTAAGAATGGGCTATGTCTGCCAAATTCCACTGAGCTCTCACGAGCGCTCAACGGCGCGATCAGGAACAACTGGATGCAGGAACACCAACACAGAACACAGCAAGGGATCTTCTCGGGGATGGGACGGCACAACTGCTTATGTCAGGGACATGGCATCAGAAGGGAATTACACTTTCCAAATAATCGGGGCCAGTAGGTCATCAGCACCCGATGGGAAACAATGGTGTTGTATGCCTTGGCAAAGGCTTGTGCTGGGTTATCTGAAAGTAGATTTTGGAAGAGATTGTCCAGCAACATCAGAAAGAGCCATCTTCAGAGGAAGGACTCCTTGTTCACCCACATGAGGCTGCGTGTCTCGTTGGGCTTGCATTCGTACTCAATGACAGAGAAGGGGCTTCCCCATTGGCAGTGATCTCGCTTGTGGTAATTGTAGAACTTGACTTGCCATACCGTCTCAAAGGTCCCAATGTCAGTGAACTGAGGGAAGAGAAACACGCGCCATAAAAACCTCATTCTCCCACGAACAGCAGATAAGAGCTCATGTTAGGGAAAGAGATCCCGCATAATCCGGGGTCAACTCTCAAGACCCTTTTGGTCTGCCACATTTAGGCCTTTAACTTAAATGAACTATTTTCCTTTATTATGTGAGCTATTTTCCTGTAAGTCAATCTTATTCCCACCGTATAAGTGGCATTTGCTGTCATACTGCCTTTAATAAGCATAACTTCCCAAATGTATCTGTTTTTCAAATTCAATTATTGGAAACCACTCTTTGAATCTTTCAGAGCTCACCATGAAGGGGATTAGGAAGAGAAGGAATAGTGTTTGATGATTATCTTTTGGTGTCGATTTCAAAAGACCATTGTACAGAATAATATAGGCATTGTATCACTAAACACAAGACACAACTTCCCTTCCATCAGTAATTTCAGTTCCAGGGAAAAATATTTTCTTAGAAGCATTTGAGTGTTACAGACCCTTTGACTTTTAAAAGTACTGTTGAGACGAATGGATAAAGAAGATATGGTCCATATATACAATGGAATATTATACCTCCATCAGAAAGGATGAATACCCAACTTTTGTAGCAACATGGATGGGACTGGAGGAGATTATGCTGAGTGAAATAAGCCACGCAGAGAAAGTCAAGTATCACATGGTTTCACTTACTTGTGGAGCATAAGGAGTAACATGGAGGACAGTGGGAGAAGGAAAGGAAATGGGAACTGGGGTAAATCAGAGAGGGAGATGAAGCATGAGAGACTGTGGACTTTGAGAAACAAACTGAGGGTTTTGGAAGGGAGGTGGTGGTGGGAATGGGTTAGCCTGGTGGTGGATATTAAGAAGGGCACATATTGGGGCGCCTGGGTGGCTCAGTTGGTTAAGTGACTGCCTTCAGCTCAGGTCATCATCCTGGAGACCAGGGATCGAGCCCCACATCGGGCTGCCTGCTGGGCGGGAAGCCTGCTTCTCCCTCTCTCACTCCCCCTGCTTGTGTTCCCTCTCTGCCTGTGTTTCTCTCTGTCAAATAAATAAAATCTTAAAAAAAACAACAACAACAAAAAAAAACAAAGAAGGGCACATATTGCATGGAGCACTGGGTGTGGGGCATAAACAATGAATCTTGGAACACTGAAAAAATAAAATAAAATAAATTATTAAAAAAACAAAAGAACTGTTGAGCATTTATAAGTCAGGATTCCATGTCCATGTCTCAGGCTTCTGTTGCACACTGTCCAGAACCACATTTAAGTACCTACTAGGTGCTTGCACATATAAAGATTTGTATGAGGTATGACTCTTGCCCTCAAGAAGTTTGTGTTCTACCTCCAGAAGGTAGGCCCTGTGGATCATAGCACAGAGCTCCCCTGAGCCCTAAGCATGCAGCTCCCATGCAGCTGAGAAGAGGGCACAGAATACCCTAGGGGCCACTCGGGGAGGTGTTCAAGTGGCCTGACCCTGCTACTGCCTCCTGGTGCTATTTAGGGGATCTGGCATTAAATAACATGATGCCTGTCGTTATTTTCTCCTCTGACCCTCTCCTGTCATGGGAGGGGACAGGGACTGACTTGGCAGCGTTCTTAGACTTGTCAGGAGCCAAAAGACATGCAGGGGGCAGGGCAGTGAGGAATAGGAGCCTTATGCTTGAGGCTGCCACAGGAGGAGGGAGATCAGGTGCTTCCCAGATGGCTTTCCAAGATGCTCTCAAAATTATATCCTGCACAATTGCCTCATCCTGCTAATTTGATCCCAAAACAGGGGTTGGCTTTCCTTTGGGAAATGTGCCTGACTCCAAACAGTGGGTGACATACCTAGAGTCCTAACTCTTTCCCAGGTAGGAGAAGAAAGTATCTTTTTCTAGAGAATCATGGCTTAACAGTCTAGAGACCTGTACACAGTACTACACAGTAGCACTATAAAACACACAGTAGGGTGCCTGGGTGGCTCAGTTGGTTGGGCGACTGACTTTGGCTCAGGTCATGATCCCGGAGACCCGGGATTGAGCCCCACATCGGGCTCCCTGCTCGGCGGGGGGGCCTGCTTCTCCCTCTCTCACTCCCCCTGCTTGTGTTCCCTCTCTGGCTATGTTTCTCTCTATCAAATAAATAAAAAATCTTTAAAAACAAAACAAAACAAAACACAGTAGCTTTATTCGCCATAGCTTCAGACTGGAATCAACCCAATGTTTCATCACTCACTTGGTGATAGACAAGTGTTGGTATGCCTGTCATTATGGCACTTTACTCATTAAAAAGAAACATGCTGATTCAGGCAGCAATGATGATGGATCGCAAAGATGTGCTGAGTGAAATAATCCAGACCCCAAAGAACACATATACTGTATGATTCCATTTATATAAAACTCACATGTCTTTCTATCTATCAATCTATTATCTATCTATCTATCTATCTATCTATCTATCTATCTATCTATCTACCTACCTACCTATATCTGCCTATCTATCTATGCTGACAGGGAGCAGGAAGCCTCTGTGGTTACCTAGGGCCTGGGGTAAGAGGAAGGGATTGATAAAAATGTGCAAGAGGGAACATTTTTGGGGGAAAGGGTTTTACATCTTGACTGGGGTGATGATTACATGAAAAGGAAAAAAATGGCTAACATTTGAAAAAATCTTCAAATGTAGTATTAGTAATAGTTACAGAAATACAAACTTTGACTGAGGTATTATTCACCTATCACCTTACGAAAATGTCTATATACCAGAAGCAATCTGAGCATTCACCTTTAGGATAATATAATGAAAATGGTGGCAAATAGATATGATGGATTTATGTAACTATTATTCAGGAATTTAGGGTTTTAATGTTGACAGAAAATGCTTAGAACAAAGTCACAAGAAAAAGATGGATTAAAACAGTTTAAATACAGGGTGCCTGGGTGGCTCAGTCACTAAGTGTCTGCCTTTGGCTCAGGTCATGATCCTGGAATTCCGGGATTGAGCCCCACATCAGGCTCTCTGCTTGGTGGGAAGCCTGCTTCTCCCTCTCCCACTTCCCCTGCTTGTGTTCCCTCTCTAGCTGTGTTTCTGTCAAATAAATAAATAAAATCCTTAAAAAAAAAAGATTACAACTTTGTTGACAGTAGGGTGGTGGTGGAAAGAATAAATTGAAATTTTTATAAATCACTAATATTTTATTTTTTATTTAATTTTTAAAAATTTTTGGAGCACCTGGGTGGCTCAGTTGGTTAAGCGACTGCCTTCGGTTTGGGTCATGATCCCGGAGACCCAGGATCAAGCCTCGCATTGGGCTGCCTGCTTGGCAGGAGGCCTGCTTCTCCCTTTCTCACTCCCCCTGCTTGTGTTCCCTCTCTCACTGTGTTTCTCTCTGTCAAGTAAATAAATAAAATATTAAAAAAATATTTTTTTTAAAAAAGATTTTATTCATTTATCCCAGGACTCTAGGATCGAGACCTGAGCTGAAGGCAGATGCTCAGTGACTGAGCCACCCAGGCACCCCTCACCAAGATTTTTTAAAGAGGGATGATGATGGTGATGATTACCATTCTCATAACTTGACCAACACAGAGCATTGCACATTTTAAGAGTAATGAATCACATTAAGTCATAAAAATATTTTACAAACATCAGTTAATTTTTGAGGAAAGCAGCTTGAGACTATGCTAGATAAGGGGGACAAACAAGACCTCCCTTGAAATAGATATAAATAAGAGTTGGTTGTAAGAGCAAAAACAAAGATGATTAGAATCACAAGCAAGAAAAACCTTAAGACACGACACTGTGTCTGAATAACCTTAAAATTAAGTCTCAATGTCATAATGATGTGGGAAACAAAGAAGAAAAATTATTAAATTTCCTTATTACTTACAGGCCACTGACAAGTCCTTGAAACAGGCAGAGTGATATTCCTCTAGGAAATCAGCTGCCCCGATGTTAATACTTTGCTAAGGGCAAAAGGCAATCCTAGGCTAGACCCCCAGGATTCTGTAAGTCTACTTTAACATATAAAAATTCCTTAGGAAACTTCCTTTATCTCTACCCCCCACAAGACACATTGGAAATTATCTTCTAAGCCACCCACCGTTATACATCTGAAGAGTCTCATAACTGAGTTTTATTAAACAGTTATAAATATCCTTTCCCTAATAATAACTAGCCCCCTAGGATCCTGGAAACCTTGCTTCCACAACACCTGGAAGGCTTCCCCTATCCCTAACACCCTCCCAACTTGGAAGTATATAATGGGTCACTCCTCAGGACACAGTGCAGCTCTTTCTGCCTACAGATCTTGTGCCCGTGCTTTAATAAAACCACCTTTTTGCACCACAGACATCTCAAGAATTCTTTCTTGGCCGTTGGCTTTGAATCCTAATGCCTTTCCTACATCGACAGTTCTTAGTGACACAGGAGACCAACACAGAAATCTGTTGACAGCAAGAGTCGGAGCTAAAGATATGGAATGTTCAGGTGCTTCTGGTTTTTTTTTTCTTTTACTGGTGTTGGGTCCAAGGTCATTTTGTAGTTAATTGTTGCTAAATATGCATCTATTTTTCCATGCTTTAGTTGTTCTAACTTCCCATTAGCTTTCCTCCTGTTCTTTTTTTTTTTTGAGTTCTATTTCTAGAATACCTCACCACCTAGCTCAGAGTTTCTTCTCCTCTGATGTAGCAGATGGGGTCTTGAAAGCTGACATTCTTTAAAGAACAGAAGCAACTACACAGGCTCTCTGCTCCCTCCCAACCCATCTGTGCCTTCCAAGGAAAACTTACCCAGTCAGGCTCCTTGAATGATGCAATTTACACAGAGGTAGGATTTTGTGCATTTGCATAGCATTCTTTATTTTGTACAATACCTTACATATGCCATTCTACTTTGGTCTTTTGACTAGTTTTAGCTTTTCCATTTCACAGAGAAAAGAACTAAGATTCAGAGAGGTTAAATGACTGCCGTGGGTCTAGACTATGTAGCCAACTAATGATAGGAGGTCAAGAACTTAGGTTTTTCCGATTCCTATCTAGGAACTATTATCACTATACCAAACAGCTTGTAGAAGCAAATGAGTTAAGAGTTAATGAATAGTTTTTTTTTTTTTTTCTCTGAATGAGAACATATACGGGTTTTCATGTATAGAATGCTTTAGGACACTACTAAGCACTAAATGTGTGTATCTCCACAAATTCATATGTTGAAGCCTAAATCCCCAAGATGATAGTATTTGGGGGTGGGATCTTTCAGAAGAAATTAGACCACGAGGGTGGAGCCCTCATGAATGGGATTTAGTGCCCTTGTAAAAGCAGATAGGAGAGGGATGAGCTCTAAGATCTTTTTCATGTCAAGATTCAGCCAAGAAAGCAGCTGTTTGGTTTTTTTTTTTTTAGGATTTTATTTATTTGACAGAGAGAGAGAGAGAGAGAGAGATCACAAATAGGCAGAGAGGCAGGCAGAGAATGAGGAGGAAGCAGGCTCCCCAGCGAGCAGAGAGCCCGATATGGGGCGCAATCCCAGGACCCTGAGATCATGACCTGAGTCGAAGGCACAAGCTTAACCCTCTGAGCCACCCAGGCATCCGAACGCAGCTGTTTCAACCTGCAAAAGGGCTCTCATCAGACACCAAGTCTGGTAGTATCTTGTCTTGGACTTCCAGCCTCCAGCACCGTGAAGAATAAGTGTTTGTTGTTTAAGCCATCCAGTCTATTCTAAAAGTGACACTCCACTATAGACCCGGACATATTGTTTGTCATAGTAGTGCCCGTACAGGATGTAAACTTTGAGATGTTTTTATTTTACAACTGCTATGAAAGAGAAACCTCAGATTCCGAGGAGAGGAGATTCATCTGTCATCTTCAGTAACAAGGAATCTGAGAAGTTTAAGTTTATTTTAAATATTTTAAATTTATTTAAATTTTAAATAACTATGGTTGAGACACCTGGTCGGTTAAGCGTCTGCCTTCAGCTCAGGTCATGATCTCAGGGTCCCGGGACTGAGCCCTGCATCCCGGGCTTAGTGGGGAGTCAGCCTCTCCTTCCACCCTGCTCATGCTCTCTCAAATAAATAAATAAAATCTAAAAAAAGTAATTTCTATGGCCTTACAACCAGTTGACTTAGAATCGCTGGAATACTTCTTACGACTCACCATGCCACTAGAGACATAGGACATTCACCAAGAATAAGGTCACTCAGAAATCCATTGACTTGAGAGCACAGAATGACCTTATTATATTGACAGAAGCACAACATTACTTTACTGGTAAACAAATCCAGTATAATAAGTATCTGTGACTTTTAGTGTGGCATGACCTACGAATTCCTACTGGATTCCAAGCCTCTCTTACTCCTGTACTGCTTGAAGTTTTATTAGTAAATACACGTTTTCCATTTCTCTTAGTTGAATAGATAGGACTAAAAGTTCTGAGAGTTATAAAGTATGTTTAACTTTATAAGAAACTGCCCAACTTTTCCTCAGTGATTGCGCCATTTCACATTCCCACCAGCAAAGGAGCTTTAGCTGCTCTCCATCCTCCTGACGGTTGGCATTGCCAGCCCTACGTCAGTCTAATGTAGAGAAGAAGAAAGATATTAAAGGGCAGAAATTAGTGAAATAGAAAAGAAAAAAACAAAAAAAGAAGAAACTATAAGGGGAGACTCCAGAGAAAAAATAACATAAAGGAAAAAAAAAGTAATGAAACCAAAATCTGACTTTTTGAAAAGGTCTGAAAAATTGATAAACTCCAGAGGCACCTGTTTGACTCAGTCAGTAGAGTATGCAGCTCTTAATGTCAGGGTCATGAGTTTAAGCCCCACACTGGGTGTGGAACCTACTTAAAAAAAAAAAATTTGATAAACCCCTAGAAAAACTGAGCAAGATAAAGAAGACAAATTGCCAATATCAGGAATGAAAGAGACGTTATCACTACAGATTCCAAAGACCTTAAATTGGGAATTTTATACCAATACAGTTAATGAAATAGACAAATTCCTTAAAAGACACAAACTGTCAGTAGACCTCCATCTACTAAGGAAATTGCATCTGTAGTTAAAAATCCCTCCAGAAAGAAAATTTCAAGCCCAAATGGCTTCACTGATAAGTTCAGACATTTAAGGGAAAAATACCAATTCTACAAAAATTCTTTCAGACAATGGAGGAAGGAACACTTCTTAACTTATTTTATGAAGCCAGTGTTAACACCATAACTTGGCAAAGATATTGTAAGTAAAGGAAATTCCTCATGGGCTTATGCACAAAATTTATTTTTAATTTTTATTTGTTTGAATTAGTAAATCAAATCCAGCAAGAGGCTTTTACAACAGTACCGAAAGAGTTTTATCCTTGGACTCAAGGATGGTCCAGTATTTTAAAATCCTTTTAATTCACTGTATTAACAAAAATAAAGGAGAAAAGCCATTATCATTACATCCATGGATGCAGAAAAAGCGTTTGGTAATTCAACATCCATTTATGATAAAAACTCTCAGCAAACTAGGAATAGAAGGTTCTTCTTCAATCTGATTAAGGGGCATCAATAAAAAAAGCTACAGTTAACATCTCCCTCAATGGTAAGACTGAGTTCTATCCCTATAAGATGGGAAATAAGGCAAGAACGTCAGCTTTTACTATTGCTAATTCAGCATTGTGTTGAAAGTCCTGACCAGTACCTTAAGGCGTGGGGGGCGGGGGGGGGGGAGCGGAGTAAACTGTTTCTACTTATAGATGAACAACTGTCTGCAGAAAATGCTAGCAGGGCACCTGGGTGGCTCAGTTGGTTAAGCAACTGCTTTCGGCTCAGGTCATGATCCCGGAGACCCGGGATCAAGTCCCACATCGGGTTCCCTGCTCAGCGGGAAACCTGCTTCTCCCTCTCTCACCCCCTGCTTGTATTCCCTCTCTGGCTGTGTTTCTCTCTGTCAAATAAATAAAATCTTTAAAAAAAAAAAAAGAAAGAAAATTCTAAGCAATAAAAAACTACTAAAATAAGCAAATTTAGCAAGTTTATAAGATACAATATCAATTTATAAAAATCACTGTATTTCATAAAGAAATATACTAACACTGAACAACTGGTATTTTTTAATAATTCACCAATTGTAAGTGAAAATAGGCTTTGCACTATTTGTATTTTTTTTTTTTTACCAATAGTGGAATTAAGCCATTTAAAAATATATTTACTGGTTATTTGTGTTTCTTCTTTTGTGAACTGCCTATTTATTTATTTTTGCTTATTTTCCCATTTCCTAGATCCTATTGTTTTTTTCTCACTGGCTTCTAAGAATTCTTTGCATATTAAGTTTTAGATCTTTTTTTTTTTTTAATGTTTTTTTTAAAGATTTTATTTATTTGACAGAGAGAAACACAGCCAGAGAGGGAACACAAGCAGGGGGAGTGAGAGAGGGAGAAGCAGGCTTCCTGCCGAGCAGGGAGCCCGATGTGGGACTTGATCCCGGGTCTCTGGGATCATGACCTGAGCCGAAGGCAGTCGCTTAACCAACTGAGCCACCCAGGTGCCCCTAAGTTTTAGATCTTGCCAAATGACTCCACAGAGCTGACACAAAGGAACAATTTTTCTATTTGGGAGGACATGCAAAAAGGCTACCTACCTCAGCACACAGAGCCTCCTTAACAAGCTCACATACCTCATTACCCTATCCCTCCTACCTCCCACCAGTCTCCCCCTGAAAAGGGCCAACAAAAGGGGAAGAACGGGATGATGTGTGCAGACAGAATCCCCAACTGGACTCTCCCCTTGGAGGGACTAAATGGGACATCAGTCACATTAAGGTACAAGTCATCACTGCTGTTTGAAATGGAGGTTGAGAGCTTTAAGAGCTAGGTGATTCACTCCTGCTACCAAGGCCTCTGGAAATATCTGAATGAAGAGATCACTGCCATCAACCCAAGTCAGATATCATCGGGCTACTTCCTCACTTCAGCTTGGCTGGGCAGTAAAGGGCTGTGGGAAGTCACTGCGAGCAGTAAACTGAGTCCACTCAGGCAGTAGCTGAAATCAAGGCAACGTAGCCTAGGAGACTGTGCAGGTCACACACAAGTCTTTCACCAATTGTTACTTGTTTTTTAATTTAAATTCTCTTCATGGAAATTTAATTTAACTTCATGATGTTTGACAGAAATTTCATAGTGTGTGTAATCAAAGTTTTCCATTTTTAGCTTTGGATATCTTCTGTTTCTTTTAGGTCTAAGTTAATTCTTTTCATATCAATTTTTTTTTAAAGTTGGCTTTTTTCAGTTAACTCCTTGATCCATCTGAATATTTTAGAGTATCATATCAGTAAAGAATAACAGTGATGTTTCACCCAAATAGCCAATAATCCCACCATTATTTATCCAACGACTTACAAATAAAACAAATACTTTGAAGTATCTTTACACTCTAAAGAAGTTGCTCTTGTATATCCTTAATTCAGATTCCCTTACTGGACTCCCACACTTGATTAACTGGATTACTTGGGCATTTCAACGCTTCCTTACTGTCTTTGAAAGTGTCATTGTGTCTGTAATTTACAATACTTAAGCTTGAAACACTGATGACAAAAGTCATAAAATAGGTTAAAGGCTATGTGAGGCTTTCATTACTAGAATGACACTTGAATTTAACATTAGAACTGCTGACTTGATCAGGAAACTTTCTCTAACTTTTATTGTTTTTCTTAGAATCAGCCTATTACAGATAAGATACAATGACATGGCCAATGCTCACACTAAAACCATGTGATCATCGTTGGAAAAATCAACTGTCAATCATTTGCTTCTTCTAGATGTGGACATTGTATCGAAGAACCTTGGCTTTACTCTTAGAATTCATAAACTGTTAATACCATCTTAAATCCTTTGTAAGATGATGTAAGTATAAACATAAATCAACTTTCAATGAGAGGAAAGTTAAATAACAAACTCTATAATTACGGAAAAAGTCAAAATAGACTCTCAACTCTGGAAAAATAACATCCTTGAATTTAAATATAAGAAATCAAAGGAAAACGAGAGATTTACATGTAATTATGTTTCTAAACAATGGAAAATGTAAGCAAAGCAATGCTGAAAGAAATAGGATAAAACAGATTTTTAAAAAAATCTTTGCTAGGAGTCTGTTTTTTTAAGATTTTATTTGAGAGAGAGAGGGAAAAAGAGTGTGATAGTGTGTTCACACAAGTGGGGGGAGGGGCAACGGGAGAGGGAGAGAGAATCTCAAGCAGATGCTGATGCTGATGCTCTGATGCTGAGTGCAGAGCCAGACCTAGGGCTAAATCCCATGACCCAGAGGTCATGACCTGAGCCCAAAATCAAGAGTTGATGGCTTAACCAACTGAGCCACCCAAGCGCCCCCAGAACTCTGATTTTTAAAAAATGATCTTTGATAGAAATATTAGCAGGACATGAAAGAACCAATTTACACACAGAAAAATAAAATTAAATGTTGAAATGTTCATTCTTGTAAGCGATAGAAAAAGTAAGCTAGGAAGTTTATTTTTAAAAATAATTCCTAAGGATGTCATATTATAACAAAGCCACTAGACTTCTATATTGTAAAATGGCATATACAACACTTTAAAAAAGTACTTGAAATGGCCACATGTGGGAATAACCATAAAATTCATTCTTTTGGGGGACACCTGGGAGGCTCAGGTCATGATCCCAGGGTCCTGGGATGGTGCCCCCATCAGCTCCATGCTCAGAGGGGAGTCTGCTTCTCCATCTTCTCTGCCTCTGCCCTCCCCCCATGTTCTCACTTTCTCTCCCAAATAAATAAAACCTTAAAAAAAAAATCGTTCTTTTGACCAAATAATTTTACTCCTATTGAAGTAGCAGCACAGAATAATTCATTATAGCACTTTTTATGAGAGCAATAGACATATCTAATACCTGAGGAGCAGTCTAATCATTATAATGACAGAGTCTTATGTTGCCATTAAAGCTGTAACAATGAATATGCAGAATGTTGGACAATTACATAATACAATGGTTGCAACTATAAAACGTATATATGTGGAATGTAATCTGAAAATGGACTGAGTCAAAATGTAGAGATTACTGTTGCTTTAAAAATTGCTCAAATTTCTGAAACTTATATCATTTAACTTTTAAAAAAATATATTTTATTTATTTATTGGACAGAGGGAAACACAACTAGAGAGGGAACACTAGCAGGGGGAGTGAGAGAAGGAGAAACAGGCTTCCCACCGAGCAGGGAGCCCAATGTGGGGGTCGAACCCAGGATTCTGGGATCATGACCTGAGCAGAAGGCAACCGCTTAATGACTGAGCCACCCAGGCACCCCGCCCCCAGCTTTTTTTTTTTTTAAAATCATGGAAATCCCTTGAGATGCCAGGATGTATTTCCAGCCCTCCTCTCTGTATCTTTGCCCAATAAAAAGGAATCCTATAGAGACTTGTTGGCCTTCAGTGCTATTTGGTGTGTTCCTAAGTGGCGGCATTTCAGAATCTGACTTTCTTCATCACATAACTAGTATCATCCGCTTACTGGTAAATTTGTAATCCTTATAGCCTTTTAGAGCTGAAAGGGGCCTTAGAGATCAGGTAGTGGATTCATCTAGGCTGATTCAGCTTTATCTTGAGCCAGTCTCTGCCTCACTATCTGCTCCACCCACCATGGGCTTCTCTCCTTCATTACACCACACTGTACTCTCCCTCAGCTCTTGATCTCTGTAACTCCTCTTTCCTCAAGTGTTCTCTCCTCTCTCGACACTCATTTATTGTTTATTTCTTTCTCAAGAAAACCGTCCTCAAAATTTTGGATTAGAATAAGACCCATGGTATACGCTCCAAGAACACCACTGTTTTTTTTAGTACAATTTGTATAATAACTATTTACTTTATTATTGATAATCACATATAAAGTATGTTTTCCTTCTCTGGATTACAAGCTCCAGAAAGCCAGGAATATCTATTTTGTCCATTAATCCTCTTGCAGTGCCTGACAGGTAAGAAATCCCCATATATTTGTTGTTGAATTGAGCAAATAGAAAAGATAGAAATCTAAATACCCCAAATAAAATATTAGCATATTGAATTTAGTGATATATTTTTTAAATGCATAACATTTAAGTAGGGTTTATTTTAGGAAATAAAGGGTAATGTATTATAGAATTATTACATTAATGTATCAAAATAGATCAATTATCTCCATAGATGGGAAAAGGAATTAGATAAAATTGAACACAACTAGAAAAAAAAAGTCTCGGGGCGCCTGTGTGTCTCATTCTGTTAAACATGTGCCTTGTCAGGTCAGGATCTCAGGGTCCTGGAATCAAGCCCCGCACAGGGCCCCTTGCTCAGCAGAGAGTCTGCTTCTCTCTCTTTCTTTGCCTCTCTCCACCATTAGTACTCACTCGTGTGCTCTCTCTTAAATAAATAAATAAAAATTTTAAAAAAAGTCTCTTAGTGAGCCAGAAAAAGGATGCTTTAACATGATAAATATTTAAAACTAACATTGTAACAGTGAAACCCTGAAGACAAGACTACCCCTTACCACCATTAGCAAGCAACATTATTCTAGAAACATTAGTCAATGCAGTAAGACTGGAAAGAAGATTCAGAAAATGATAGTTGTATGTAGATTATGACTGCCAATCTGAAAAACCTAAGATTAAATGAAAAATTTTAGTAAGCTTTTTCAGTAAGGTGGCCAGTTACAAAATACATGAACACACTATAAAAGTAACACATTTAAAACAACTCAGTATTAGTATAAGAATAGATAAATCCATGGAATAGATTAGATAGCATAGAAGATTTAATTTTTTTGTTATATAAGAAATTACACTGAAACTGACCATTGAAGGAGCTTAGATTTAATTAATTGTATTGGGATATTATGGACAAATAAATTCCAATATGAAACTATGAATTATAATAATATTTCATAATTTCATAATATTTCCTTTCATTTCTTAAATTTCATTTCTTACTGAATGTTTTCTTTTCCATGGTTTCCGTTTGCCCTGTCACCCTGCAGTCCTTACCGGCATTGTGATCTGGATGGGTTGCCGTTCTCCACTCTTGGTAGGGGCCACACCTTCTGTGTCATATGTGCCCGTATAAACAATTCTGTCTCCATCAGGCTCTTTGGACTTCAGCTCCAGTGGGACAACCACACCACCAATGGAAATGTTCCTGCAATGAACTAGAGTTCACTATATATGGTAGGAATTAACTTAGGTACCCTGTCCTGGTCTGGACCATAACCGTGGGCAAGAATCCTACAGGGACTGGCTAAAGGAGACATCTGGTGGAGTAGAAAGTTCTGAAAAGTCAGGAGGCTTGAGTTCTCCAACTTACTAGTCACGTGATCCTAGACCAACTACTTGATCTCTCTGGACTGACCTTAATATTTCATCCAGAATACTTGTATAAGACTGAGTTGGATTCAATCCTCCTCTATAGTTTCTTATCTGTGGGGTTATTAAAAACTTACCTATATCCACCTTCATCCCAAATTCCAGAATTTAGAATTCAATGTGGTCAGATATGGTTTGGGCACTGGTAAATTTATTTTAAGTTTCTTTAGGTCATTCTAATGTGCAGGTAGGGTTGAGAACCACTGAATTAGGTCTCTAATGGTCTTTTTCTGTTTCAACAATCCGAGATCACAGGATCTGGGGTACACAAAGCCTGCCACACAACCAGAAATTCTCAGCAGCATCATTCCTTGCGTTAAGGTAGTGATTTTCAAGGGATAGTCAGTCCTTGGACCAGCCCTGTCAGTATCACTGGCTCATGTATTAGAAAAAATTTTTAAGCCCCACACCAGACACAGTAAATTAGAAACTCAAGGGTGGGGCTTAGGCATCTATGTTTGAATAAGCCTTTTAGGTGATTCTGATACTTAAGTTTAGGAACTACTAGCTTAGGGCAATGAAAAACCCTTGATAAAAATTAAGTGTATGGGGCGCCTGGGTGGCTCAGTTGGTTGAGCGACTGCCTTCGGCTCAGGTCATGATCCTGGAGACCAGGGATCAGTCCCACATCGGGCTCTCTGCTCTGCGGGAGGCCTGCTTCTCCCGCTCTCACTCCCCCTGCTTGTGTTCCCTCTCTGGCTGTGTTTCTCTCTGTCAAATAAATAAATAAAATCTTTTAAAAAAAATTAAGTGTAAATAGAAAAAGTTCTGTCATTAACACAAATTCATTTTAGATTAGCTCAAAAAAAAGAGAGAACCACCTTGAAGAAAATAGGATGGAGAACAGATAACCAAGGAGAAGAGGTTGCCAGGAAAGAAGGGAAAGGAAAAGTGTGGATCATATGGAGATGCACAGAACACTGGGAAATGTGAAGGTAACCAATGCAGGGAGCTGTGGGGGGCCGGTGCCAAGCAGGTGGACCAGGAGCACTAGAAACAGCCCAGTGTGGTTCTAGGTCCTTGAATTAGGGCCTGACACCTAGAAGGCCAACGCAAGTTTATTGAATTAATGACTGTAGATGGAGACTGTTGTTATAAAAGGTATCTGAGGGACTCAAGCCCTTCCACGACCGGCTTCCACATTAGACTTCACACCATGTTTAGGTGGAAGCTGAGAGATAAAGGACTCCATCCCTAGGTACTTCTCTGCAAGGTAGGCACCTTTTCATTCTGACTTTCTAGCTCCGGTGCACCAAACTGTGGTAGCAGGGAAGAGGTAATCCCTGCCACAAATAAACCAAAAAACATCCTTTTGTTGCAAGGATGTGGTGAATCCCAGGCACCATCACCAGGATGAACAAACAACTCAGGAGAAAATGAAAAACACCTGGCAAGGAAAATGGTGAAACTAGGCCTAAGCGGGGGAGGCTGTGCTCCGACTTGAGGCTGCTCCTCCAGCCCCAGGGTCTCCAGCCACGTAAGGGTGGACGGATGGTGGAGTAGGGAGCATCCCTTAGGGAGCCCCAATAACTACCCCACCCCCACCTTTACACCTCATTCCTCAGCCCTTCCCCCTCCTCCAACCTCAAGGTTGGCAAAAACGCCAGGGCTGGGAGAGGAGGACTGAGATCGCGGTAGGTGAACCACACGGGTCGCCTGGGAGTGCGCCCAGGGCTGAGCAGAAGGGATGAAAAATTTACAAGAAAACAATCTTCCCCGCGTCCCCCCCACCTTGCCGCAACCCTGGCTTCCTGAAGCTGTTTTAAACATCCCTCCTCAAGATGGGTAAAAGGAAGCGTGAATAGGGAAAGACAAGCGTAAAACAGAGGAGGGGACCAAAAGGAACAGGGAACTGACCTCTTCCCCCCACCCCTGGGCCGCTGGACACGGCGCGAGGCCAGAGGGACCGGGGAGAGGCTCAGGGTGAACCCGGGGCCTCGGTCCTCCGCGTGGACCCCAGGGTGGGACCGGGCGGCCCCGGCGCGCGCGCTTACTCACTCGACCTGCAGCGTGGTGGGCTTAATTTTCACCTCCACCTTGTAGGAGGAGCCGGTGAGCAGCTTGATTGTGCGGTTCTGGCCGAAGCGCTGCCCGTCCACCTTGAAGAAGACCGGGCCGTCGTTGGGCTGGATGCGCAGAGCGATGGAGAGGCGCACGAGACCTGGCAGGTCCCCCATGGCTGGGCGCGGAGCGAGCACGGCGCCTCCGCGGGGCGGAGGACTGGGCGGGCTGCGACCGAGCGGCTGGAGCGGGGTGGGCGGAGAGGAAGCGCGGGGCGGGAGAGGGAGGTGGCACAGGGGAGGCTGCAGCTAGGATCCCGCGCCGTCGCGGCCGTTCGCCCTGGCTTTTGAGGACCACCTCCCGAGGCGGTGGCCTTCCGCCCCACTCGGCAAGGAAGCGCGCCTGGGAGACAGCTCGGAGGCCGCGAGATTCCCCATCCCCCGCCCCGGTGCTGCGCCCTCGGCGCCCTGATGTGTTCACTCCGGCCCGCAGGCCCGGGGCAGATCCGCACAGCTGGGGGCGAGAGAGTTAATCCTGCTTACGCACCACAATCCCCTTCAGCTGGGGAAGAGGACATTTAGGCTCCTCCTAGAGCCGCGCGGGGCGGGCGGAGGAGAGGATTGGGAGGGAGGAGGTACTGGGGTACTGGGATTAAGCGACACTACACCAAGGACCTAGACTTCGGAATTCGGATACCACTTTGGTCGACTGAGGGATATGACACCATTGCTCCCTCGAGAATCGGGCCCGAGCCAGGCAGGAGGAAGCTGAGAGGTGAAAGGGAGACGGGAAACGGGGCAGGAAACCGCTAGCCAGTAATTTAAATTTCAGGAAACATGAGTCTTTCCAATGCTTAGGGGAAATGGCCAAGGGAAGGCGCAATTCCATCTAATTTGACCTGAAAGCTGCACTGGATTAGAAATGTGTGCAAGAAAAAGAAAACGAAAATAACCAATATATATTCAAGGAACTGTACCTTCTTGTAGGTGTGTATTTCTATTATGCATATTCTTGTCTCAAGAATGACACGGTGTAATGATTCACATATAGTTACACAGATCTTGAAAGGTGAGCTATTAACCCTGTAAAAGTTTTGTGTCTAAGGCATAGCTGGTGACATCAGCCAAGAGGAGGGACTGGTCAAAAGATTATTGGCAGGGCACTCTTTGGGACACGGCAAAATTTAGATTTGCATCATAACGTGAGTAGGGCGTCTTCGTGGGAGAAGTCGGTTGACAGCTCATGATTCTGGAAGCAAGAGGAGACCAAGGCTATTCCGGCTCTACTGGAATGACTTTACAAAGCCGAGAGGAAACACCTGCTTCAGCACCACCTAGGTGGATAGTACCAGAGCCAGTGAGCACACCTGGGGAATGGAGAAGCTGGTCAGTGAGGACAGATGGGCAGGGAGGGGTCTGTACGGCAGTTTTTATACAGTCAGATTAGTATGGCTTTTCTTTAGAAAGACCATCATTTCGGAACTGATTTGTTTCCTATATTATGCTACAAAAATAGATCACATTTCTCTCATTTCTGAATTGTTTGCAATATATCCTACACTACTCTTTGAATAGTATTAAATTCTGTAGGCTGCAGTTTTGTGGAATTGTTTGCATTGACAAATTTGCTCACCACACCATAGTCATTAACATTAAATAAAATCCCTTAAAAACCCTGATACATATATTCCTTATTTAAAATGTATTTTGGCTCCCCAATAAAATTTGGGGTCAGGAACTCTTTTTGAGATCACCCAATAGTATCTACCATAGTGTCTTCTGCAAAGGGACCCATCAAATATTTGTGTTTATCCAAGTTGTTCAGATTTCAGTAGAAGGAGGGAATAAGGCTGGAGGGAATGGCTTGAAAATGTTCTTTGGCAGCAGAGGCAGTTTGTGTAGTAGTTAAGCCCAGAAGCCTTACAGTCAGACTTGTTAATATCTTCACTCTGTCACCTTGCCAGTTGTGTGACTTTGGGCTACTTTCATAACTTCTTGGAAATAGTTTTTTCATCTGTAAAAGGGGTGGAGGAAAGCAGGTGCTATCCCTCTGTTAGGGTTGTTGTGGTAGTCAAATGAGATGATGCACATTCCAGTGCCTGACTCTAATATATTAGGTATTATTATTAGGTGAGGGGAAAAACAAATGGCCAATAGACATATGTCAGGATGCTCCATCAGCTTTAGTAGAAAAGTCAGAGGAGTGTAGATCAAGTCAGTAATATCAAACTTTTTTTTTGTCTATCAGCTTGGCAGAATTTTCAAAGACTTAAAATTCAGTATTGGTAAATATGTAGGGAAATCAGCACTGTCATAAGCTGGTGGAAGAATATAATTGCTACAGCCTTTTATTAGAAGTAATTTAATGAATTTATTAAAAGTTAAACCATAAATGGGACCCCTGGCTGGCTCAAGTAGAGCATGCAACTCTTGATCTCAGTGTTGTGATTTCAAGCTTCATGTTAGGTGTAAAGATCACTTGAAAAATAGATACAAATCTTTTAAAAATTAAAAAGTTAAACAATATATGTATGTATGCGTGTGTGAATATATGTGTGTACACACACACAGACACACTGCTGAGTCAACAATCCTACTTTTCAAACCAATCCTTCAGAAAGAATAAAGGCATTATTACATTGGCTATATGTCATTTGAGTGTTAATTGCAGCACTGATTGTGAAGATCAAAACAAAGCATGAACTGAATGTCAACCAATGAAAACATGGCTAAATAAATTCTTACATATGCATGCTATAGAGTTTATGCCATTGTTAATATATAAATTATATGTTGTATTGGCAAACACAGATGCTAAAGCTGTTAATAGTAAGAGCCCGGTGGCAAACTGTGGCAGCCTGAGGGCAAGCACTTTGTCTGTTTTATTCATTGCTGTATGCCATCCGACAGGGAACAGTGCCTGGCACATAGTACATGCTCCATAAATATTTACTGAATTGAATTTCTGTCCTTGTTTTAAACATGTTCATATGTAAATTCTCCCATATCTTGAAAAGTAATGAGATCCATGTGATTTATCTGGAGTAAT
Source organism: Spilogale gracilis (assembly GCA_004023965.1). NCBI lineage: Eukaryota > Metazoa > Chordata > Mammalia > Carnivora > Mephitidae > Spilogale > Spilogale gracilis. The sequence continues at coordinate 54,878 of PITA01008750.1, forward strand.
GTAAACAGAAAAAAAAAACCTAATTGCAAATAGTATCTATAGTACAATGGTATTTAAAAACACTAAAATTTTAAAGATTTTTTTTTTTTATTTGACAGAGAGATACACAGCCAGAGAGGGAACACAAGCAGAGGGACTGAAAGAGGGAGAAGCAGGCTTCCCGCCGAGCAGGGAGCCCGATGTGGGACTTGATCCCGGATCTCCGGGATCATGACCTGAGCCGAAGGCAGTCGCCCAACCAACTGAGCCACCCAGGCGCCCCTAAAACACTAAAATTTTAAAATCATATAAATGTGTATATGTTTTTACCAGCCCTTTTTAAAAAAATTAGAAGGTATACAGCAAATGTAGTTTTGGTTATTCTGGTGGATAGGGACTGGAAAGAGGGTAGTATTTTTGAAATTATTTTAAAGTCTTTTTGGAAATTTTACTTTTTTCCTCCAGTTTTTGTTCAGTAATTCCAGTCTCAAGTCAGCTTCCATCTGTGTATTGAAAAGAGTGTTGGATGTGGAGTAAGATGACTTCAGTTTGAATGCTGGCTCAGACATTAATTGGTTTCTTTATGCAAAGCACTTAAAATCTTTGCATTTCAATTTTCATTATGTGTAAAATGGGAATTAAAATATATCCTTCCCAACACTATGAGAATTAAATGAGAAGATGGAAAACATTTGAAAAAATAAGTTACTTTTCAAATATGAGGTGTTATGGATGCTGGGTAACATGCATTAGGGATAACACTTTGAGAATGATAAAATGCAACTTCTTAAAACAGAATTAATAGATACAAAAGTAACTGGAAATTTTCCTATGCTGATACAAATGTGCAAAGACTATGGATATGCAGTTTAATGGGTCTGTGTTTGTATCCCAGTTCCTCTGATTATGAGCCAGTGACCTTGAATAAGGCAAGCTACTCAACTTCTGAGAACCCCGCAGTTTTCATTTGTTCAAAGATAATGGTAACATGTATGATGCTCATAGAACCCAGTGAGATTATGCAAAATATGGAAGAATATCAATAATATAGAGATACTTAATAAATAATAGATATTTTTGTTTATTTGAAAATATATTACTATATTTTTAAGGTCTCTAGTGTTATTACTTTGAAGTGACATCCTAAAATATCCTCTATCAACAGGGCAACTGTTATTACTCTTTTGAAAATTGATAAATTTAGCCTAAGTGAATGGTGCGCATGGTAGAAGAATCAAGCCAACAAATTTCCATGTTCACTGTCCATTCTCTGTGCTGAATTCAGAAAGCAATCAGTGTTATGACACAAGACATAGCTCTGTGTGTGTGTGTGTATGTGCATGTATAAACATGTACATACATACAAAATCCAATCCCAGCACTCCTAGCCACTTTTTCATTTTATCTGTATTCAGGTACAGTTTAACATCTGCAGGAGCTCTTTCTTTCTTTTTTAAAAAATCAGGGTAAGTAATTAGAGGTACCATATTTCTCTTCTCTTGCCTCAGATTGACTTCCCATCAGAGATGTCAACTAGTTAACTGTCCATTTTATTAGGATTTCCTCTTCTAGTTTCATTTGCTAGACTTGAAGGCAAAGCCATTCTCCTAGACCAATTCCAAAGAACCCAGGTCCTACCCAAAGGATTTTGTAGCCATGGTGATGAGCAACGGCCTTCCGTTTGTCTGCTAGACCCTTGGGGGAATCTGGTTACCTTCTGACACAGCTGCTGTGCACACTCTGGCTCATTGATGGTGATCACATCAGTTCTTAACTGCATTTGTTCTGGACCAATTTAGCATAAGAATTTATATCCAAATAAAACTTTTGTTACTTCCTGCCATGGACGTTATCTGTAAACAACCGGGACAACAGCACTCACTTTTTCTTCACAAATGTAAATACTCAATTAAAACTAGATTTCATAGAGATGCCTTCCTATTTTTTCTATACAGACGTTTTAAAAACAATGGTGGTTAAAATATGCATAATATAAAATTGACCATTTTAGCCAGTTTTAAAAGTGTACAGTTCTGTAACATTAGGGACGTTCATTATTGTGCAACCATCACTAACATTCTTCTCCAGAAAGTTTTTATCTTCCCCAATTCAAATTCTGCACTGGTGAAGTTCTTATTCTCCCCTCCCCACAGGTCACCCGAACGTTATTCCTTTGCATCTCTGCATTCCTTGTTCTTTCTCTCCATTCAGGCCCCTGATCGATTGTTGTTAGCTCATTAGAGAGTCCTAAATTAAGCCCCCAAGCTGCCTCCCTGCTTCATTTTTTTTGCCCCAGAACATTTGTCAGCATCTGGAATTATAAAATGTACACTTACTTGTCTACTTGTTTCCTCCACCAGCATATAAATTCTTTAGGGCAAGGATTCTGTCCTATTTCCATCCTTCTTCTCAGTACCAAGAACTGAGCCCAGCAAATAATAGATTCTCATTCTTTGTTGAATGAATCAGTGAATGAATTAATTTTTCAGAGTTATTAGCAATGAACCCACCCAGCAAGACCCAAGTCAAGTCTTGCCTTCTCCTTAAAGCTGTTACTGACTAGCCCAGACCTCACCAATACTCCACTTCCTTTGAAGTCTTAGAGCAATCATAATATAGTCAACTGACAACTAATTGGAATATTGGGGGCAATGGCGGACTGCAAGAAGAGAAGATGGACATGGATAATCCTAATTCATAATGAAAATAGAATTAGTCAAAATCTAATACAAAATGAATATGATGTTTAGAGTACATCTAATATTTTATTTACTTATTTTTTCCCATTTTTTATTATGTTATGTTAGTCACCATACAGTACATCATTAGTTTTTGATATAGTCTTCCATGATTCACTGTTTGCATATAACACCCAGTGCTCCATACAATCTGTGCCCTCCTTAATACCCATCACTCATCCCCCCATCCCCCTCCATTCTAAAACCCTCAGTTTGTTTCCTGGAGTCCATAGTCTCTCATGGTTGGTTTCCCACTCCGATTTCTCCTCCTTTATTTTTCCCTTCTAATGTCCTCCATGCTATTCCTTATGTTCTATAAATAAGTGAAACCATATGGTAATTGACCCTCTTTGTTTGACTTATTTCACTTAACATAATCTCCTCCAGTCCCATCCATATTGATGCAAAAATTGGGTATTCATCCTTTCTGGTGGCTGAGTAATATTCCATTGTATATATGGACCACATCTTCTTTATCCATTCGTCTGTTGAAAGGCATCTTGGCTCTTTCCACATTTTGGCAATTGTGGACATTGCTGCAATGAACATTGGGGGTACATATGGCCCTTCTTTTCACTACATCTGTATCTTTGGGGTAAATACCCAGTACAATTGCTGGGTCGTAGGGTAGCTCTATTTTTAATTTTTTGAGGAACTGCCACACTAATTTTTTAAGTAGAAGCCATGCCCAGCATGGAGCCCAGTGCAGGACTTGAACTCACAACACTGAGATCAAGATCTGACTGAGGATCAAGAGTTAGACACCTAACTGACTGAGCCACCCAGGCACCCCAAGAGTACATCTAACATTTTAGAGTATTATTTTTTTGCTTTATAGATTCTTTCTCAAAGGTGAAGTTTATACAACTACTTTTAGGGTCACAGAATGTTATATACATTTTTTGACCAAGAAATGACCCAACATTCTTCTCAACTAATACAATGTAGCCCATGAAATATGAGTTTATTATTAAGCAAACTCTCTTTTTAGAGATCTACACTTTCTACCCATAGTCTGAAGTATTGGTCACAATTTTATTTTTGCTTTCTGCTTCCCTCCCCCACCATTCCCCATCCTCATACTGAACAACCTCACAGAGCTGTCATTTCTGTGTCCACAAACAAGGTTTCCATGTACTATATTCAAGCCATTGTTCATTTCCATTTTATTCAATATGTTCTCTGAAAAGCTCAAGGCATTGTAACAGTACAATACCCAACAAAAAGACAGTGAAGCTATCTTCTGTCCTGAGACCACAAAAACTTTTAGTTCAGTGCAGAACAAACCAGAGCAGGCATTCACTGTGCCTCCTGTGATGGGCTCAAGCTATCACCGTATTTTCTCTTCCAATAGAAGCACTTTTAAAAAATGGCCCCTCTCGGAATACAAATCAAAACCACAGTGAGATACCACCTCACACCAGTCAGAATGGCTAAAATTAACAAGTAAGGAAGTGACAGATGTTGGCAAGGATGCAGGGAAAGGGGAACCCTCCCATACCGTTGGTGGAAATGCAAGCTGGTGCAGCCACTCTGGAAAACAGTGTGGGGATTCCTCAAAAAGCTGAAAATAGAACCACCCTATGACCCAGCAATTGCACTACTGGGTATTTATCCTCAAGATACAAATATAGAGATCCAAAGGGGCACATGCACCCGAATGTTTATAGCAGCAGTGTCCACAATAGCCAAACTATGGAAAGAACCTAGCTGTCCATCCACAGATGAATGGATAAGGAAGATGTAACACACACACACACACACACAGGAATACTATGTAGCCATCAAAAAGACTGAAATCCTTCCCTTTGCAATAACACGGAGGAACTGGAGGGTATTATGCCGAATGAAATAAGTCAATCAGAGAAAGACAATTTTTATATGATCTCTCTGATATGAGGAATTTGAGAGACAGGACGGGGTTGTCATGAGGGGTAGGGAAGGGGAAAATGAAACAAGATGGGACAGGGGAGGGAGGCAAACCATAGAGACTCTTAATCTCAGGGAAGAAATTAAGGGTTGCTGGGGGGTCGGGGGTCGGGATAGGGTACCTGCACTATTGAAAAAAATTAATTACTTTTAAAAATGACCTCTCCCTTTGTTCATTCTGTTTAATGCAAGTGACAAGGATGGAGATTGCTTAATCTTTTCTCCTCTTCCCATTTTTCCATTTGTTTAAATATCTTGAAATTTTCTTCAATGTTAGGATGCTGACCTTTTTTTTTTAAGATTTATTTATTTATTTGACAGAGAGAGAAATCACAAGTAGGCAGAGAGGCAGGCAGAGAGAGAGGAGGAAGAAGGCTCCCTGCTGAGCAGAGAGTCCGATGTGGGCCTTGATCCCAGGACCCTGAGATCATGAACTGAGCCAAAGGCCGAGGCCTAACCCACTGAGCCACCCAGGCACCCAGGATGCTGACTTTTTTTTTTACACTAAGGTTATTTGAATAATACTTAAACTTTTAGATGTTCAGCAAGAGAGTAGAGCTCAGATTTTCATAGAACAATGGCAGAAGGTCTGGCTATGGCACAATATGATGGATTATATCTGTCTGCAGAGGGGTTTAATGTTTAGCATATAATAATAACTAATAAACGTCTTTTAACATGCAAGTATTATGGCAATTTTAATAATTTTTTTCACAAATGGAATATTGCTTTTATTTTCTTATTTATTTATTAAATTTTTTTTAAAGAATTTATTTATTTGACAGAGAGAGAAATCACAAGTAGGCAGAGAGAGAGGAGGAAGCAGGCTCCCTGCCAAGCAGAGCGCCCAATGCAGGCCTCGACCTGAGATTGTGACCTGAGCCCAAGGCAGAGGCTTTAACCCACTGAGCCACTCAGGCACCCTAAAAAAAATTTTTTTTAAGTAGATTCCATGCCCAGTGTGGAACCCTATGTGGGGCTTGAACTCACATCATGAGATCAAGACCTGAGCAGAGATCAAGAGTTGGATGCTTAATGGACAGAGCCACTCAGGTTCCCCAGAATATTACTTTTTAAATTCTCTTTAGTTTAAGTCTACTTGATATACCACCAATAACTAATTACTGTAATAACTATATTTTTGTATTCTCTTATGTTATCTTCTAATTTTTTTTTTACATATTTTGTGTTTCAGTCACACTATGATTTCCTATTCTTTTATTTACACCATTGTAGCACAGTTGAATTAGTCAGGATTAATTTGCAAGTGATCACAAGTGTGAACTCAATTCTAACCAGCCTAGGTAAAGACCGACTGGGTATTTTATGAAACAAAAGGGAAGAGTCTATGGAGCAGCACATGGATGAGGGGACGTGTCAGCTGGACCTCAGGAATAACTAGAAATAGAACCTTTAGGACTAAGTGGTTGGAGAGAGAGAGAGAGAATCATTATCCAAAAGAAGGGTGCTGTTTCCTGAAGAAGGACCAATGAAGGTCCTGGTCAGGCAAAAGAACAAATTAAAAAAAAAATGATGGAGGAGGAATTTGAGCTGAGATAGTCCAAACCTGGTGCCTGAATTTTTGAGGACAGTGCTTGGCAAGCCCACAGCCATGGATAACCCTCATCAACCCTTGTCACTAGACCCTGTTTAATTTTGCAGAAGACATAGCTATGGAGTTCAAAAAACCAGATGGAAATTTTTAGTGGTCTCTTGAAGTTTATTCCACATTTAGAGTTCTCTGATTAATTAAGAAACAACTTGAATAAGAGAAGTTAGAACAACTGGGCAGGTTACACTTCCCGAACCCCACCTCTCTTCTCCTTATGTGCTCACATACCCACATGCTCAAGTGCCTAAAGCCCCCTCACACCGAAACAGAAGATAGAGAAGGGATTTGTGGACATTAAGAAATTCCCATGCCCTGAAATCACAAAATACAATGAGATGGTTTCTTGCTAATAATGACTGGCCTGGCTCCAAGCTTCTGTGAGTATCATGTGATTGGCTTGGCAGAGGGAGCATTATTATTATTTTTTGCTTTTCCTGCCTTATGTTTCACAAAATGTCATCTTGAATAATCACAGGACCTTTAATACCAAGGAGTGAGAGTGGGATAGACTGTGCATTATATGGAAAATCAGCTGACTGAAAAACAGCACAATTCTCAAAGACAGAACTGTCACTTAAAGTGTGATATACTATGTGAAAAGAAACTGGAATGTGTGAGAAGGAGAGATGAGGAGTCATATAAGTAGGTTAGGAAGCGGCAAATTAACTTTTATTTATTTATTTAGTTCTTGAGAGGGAAAAATGTTATTAAACTACTCAATTCAGAAAATCCAACCAGTGTGTTATGGAAAAGAATGTGCAGGGAACTGTTCCTCTCTCCTTTTACTAGTTCCATATGTGACACACAGACATTCCAAAGGCTGGAGTTAAGTCTTAATTTCAGGGAGTGTCTAAGTGCAGCAGGGTTCATGGACTGAGCACCCAGACAAGGAGTTGGGTTTTGAATCAGAGCAGAAGGGGCTTGAGAGCAGCACTATGGGAAGGCTTAGGGTCAGGAAAAAACAGATCTTGGTCACATGTACACACTCCTTTACTTATCTCTGAATGCATAAAAAGTACCCAAGGGATGCCTGGGTGGCTCAGTTGGTTAAGCGTCTGCCTTCAGCTCAGGTCATGATCCCAGAGTCCTGGCATTGGGCCCCACATCAGGCCCCTTGCTCAGCGGGGAGCCTGCTTCTCCATCTGCCTGCTGCTTCCCCTGCTTGTGCTCTCTGTCTCTGACAAATAAGTAAACACAATCCGTTTTTAAAAAAGTGATCTCAAAACCCAGCAGCTGAATGCACATTTGTTATCTTACAGTCTCTGGAGGGTCAGGAGTTCAGGACGGTTTTGCTGGATGATTCTGGTGCAGAGTCTCTCATGAAGTTCCATTCAAACCATTAGCCAAGGTCACAGGGTGTGCTTCTAAATTCACTCACAAGGGTGTGATCAGGAGGCTTCAGTTCCTTTCTGACTGTTGGCTGGAGGCTTCAGTTCCTTGCCATGTGGGCCTCACCACACAACATGGCAGATTCCAAGAGAAAGAGTGTGAGAGAAAGCATCCAAGACAGGAATCACAGTCTTCATAACTTCATCTTGGACGTGGCATACCTCACTTAAACCATAAGCTACGGTCACATGGGGGCAGGGAAACACAAGGGGTGACTACCAGGAGGTGAGTATCACTGGGGGCCAACTTGAAGCCAGGTCCCACAGACACAAAAGCATTCATTAAGCTTGGTCTCCCTAGGATATGTCAGGTTGATTCCAAGATCTTCCTAATAAAGAAGCCCAAGAGCATACACATGTTTTTGTTTGAACAAATAGCATTTTGGGGGGAGTGGTCGCTGTGCTACAAATTAAAACAGGGATCAGCAAACAATAACCCTTGAGCCAAATTTGACTCTGCCTATTTTTGTCCAGCCTATGAACTAAGAATGGCTTTACAAGTGGTTGGGGGAAAAAAAAGATTAATTGTATTAATGAGGTGAAAATTACATGATTCAAATTTCAGTGTCCATAAATAAAGTTCTATTGGAACACAACTCTGCTGGAATACATATGTGTGTGTGTGTGTGTGTGTGTGTGTGTGTGTGTGTGCATGTATGTGTGTGTGAGGGGGGAGGCAGCCAACTTCCTAGAAGTTAGTTGGATATGGTGCATTTTGCCTATCCAAAAATATAATATAGCAGGCAACGTTTCCCAGATGTGTTTGGACTGCCCCAACCCTTTCCTCAAAACTAATATTAATATCATGAAGTATACCAGTGTTCCATAAAGGGTGTTCCCATAAGTATTGAGAAATACTATATTAGATACATATCTGAGGATAATGTGTCTCATGTGTTGAGTATACAGAACAGATTCATACCATCTACCATTAACTTTTAAAATAAACAAAATTAACCTTTGTTTTGCTCTAATCGTGTGTAATGTGCTTAGGGAGATTATGGGCCTGCTGCCCATTGTGAACGCCCTCTTCTCTCTCCTCCAGTTGGCTCAGCCACCTTTGGTGGGGTAAGGGGCAGGAAGAGCATGGAGGCAGCAGACAGCCACATTCCTTAGCAGTTGATGCCTGCCTGCTCAAGAAATCTACCAGGAGAAGGAGAATGAGTCCATGGTTTCTTTCTCACAGTATGACATTAGATGTGGAGGCAACAGAAGTTCATTAACACTTGGCTGTGACTACACAGGAGAGAGAGAGAAAAAAAAAACAGGTGGTGCAGTGGTTTGAAACACTTCCTTCTATTCACCCTGATTTTCTGTTAACAGAACTACCTTGTACTCATTTGAACTGGCTATCTGGCTCTGCCCCAGTCCATGCAATCTTGGTGGGATTGCTGAATACAGTGCTCCATGCTGGCCAACACGCACGAAAAGAAGCAGTTTGGAGATGAGTCAGCCAATGGCCAAGTCCTGAGGAGACTGTGATTGCTGCTGCTGGGAGCCGGGGCCACCAAGGTTTCTGTTGTTCTGAGGCCTGGGTATTCTACTTGAATTATGGGAACTCTCTAGTATCCTGCTAGCAAATAGTTTTTATTGCTTACGTAAGCAAATGGTAGTGGAATTTGCCACCCCAAAATATGCCACAATATTTTGGCATAATGATTAATTTGAGCGGAAGGCAACTGAGAAGAGCTGATACAAGGAAAGCTCTCTGCCCTCTCCTCATTTGTCTAAAAAGCAGGACATACATTTGTAAAGATGTAACCCCTTCCTCTCTCTACCAGGTAGGTCAGGAGTTAATTACCAAGACTACTCTAGAAACTTATCAACCAAGAGACATATCCGAGGAATCTACACGACAAACCTGACTGAAAATTGTTCTTCTTTCCTGAGGTACTGTGATAAACCCAAGCTCTAACCTCATCATTGAGTTTCTCACCCCTGGGTGCTCCATGGGTTAAGTGTGATGTACATGTTAATAAACCTCTGTTTTTCTTGTTAACATGTCTTTTGTCAATTTATATTTCAGGGCCCCGGCCAATGAACATAAGATGGATAAGAGAAAAATAAAAAATGTCCTCCCCCACATAAGTCAGAGTCAGTTTTCCTGTCTGGCAAGGAAATAACAATAGAGTTGGGGTGGTAGTGGGGAGGGTACAATTAGAGGATATACACTAAGGTTTTTGTTTTTTTTTTTTAAAGATTTTATTTATTTGACAGCGAGAAACATAGCGAGAGAGGGAACACAAGCAGGGGGAGTGAGAGAGGGAGAAGCAGGCTTCCTGCCGAGCACGGAGCCCGATGTGGGACTCGATTCTGTGTCTCCGGGATCATGACCTGAGCCAAAGGCAGTCGCTTAACCAACTGAGCCACCCAGGCGCCCTACACTAAGGTTTTAATAGTAATAAGGTTTTAATAATTTTTTTCTTGGGGCACCTGGGTGGCTCAGAGGGTTGAGCCTCTGTCTTTGGCTCAGGTCATGATCTCAGGGTCCTGGGATCGAGTCGCACATCGGGCTCTCTGCTCAGTGGGGAGCCTGCTCCCCCCTCTTTCTCTGCCTGCCTCTCTGGCTATTTGTGATCTCTGTCTCTGTCAAATAAATAAATAAAATCTTAAAAAAATTTTTTTTCTTGCCTATATTTCCTACAATGAATAATGAATATGGGGACACCTGGGTGGCTCAGTTGTTAAGCGTCTTCCTCTGGCTCAGGCCATGATCCCTGAATCCCAGGATGGAGCCCCGCATTAGACTCCTTGCTCAGCGGGAAGCCTGCTTCTCCCTCTCTTACTCCCCCTACTTGTGTTCCCTCTCTAGCTGTGTTTCTATGTCAAAAAAATAAAATCTTTAAAAAAAAAACCCAATAATGAATGTGTCTTACTTTTATAATAGAAGTGAAAGGGTAATTAAGTTATTTGTCTAAGATCAGAGACAGAAATGAGATCTGGTATGTACTGGTTACCACAACTGAGCCCTTGGTGCAGATCTGGTTTTTCTGGAAGTTAAGGGAAAAAGTTGAGAAACATAAGCGTTATTTAGTCTGATAAAAAGAAGCAAGCGCATTTTTCTAAGGAGACAAGGTTTTTCCTGGCACTGAATATAAGGAGAAATTTTTAAGTATGTGGGTTCTTGTTTAAGGTTCACTGAGTAATTTAATAGATATCTGGAACTGTGGTTTTGCAAAACAGAGAATGTTCTTCAAGTACATTTTAAAAATATTACTATGCTCTATAAACTAAGAGGCTAAGATCAAATATTTTTAAAAATTTTATTCATTTATTTGACAGAGAGATGGTGAGAGGAAATACAAGCAGGGAAAGTGGGAGAGGGAAAAGTAGGCTCCCTGTTGAGCAGGAAGCCTGATGCCAGGCTGGATCCCAAGACCCTGTGATCATGACCTGAGCAGAAGGCAGACACTTAATGACTGAGCCACCCAGGCACTCCAGTTGACATCAAGTCTTAACATGGTAAAGACATTTCTGCAGTGGGCCAAAATAATAGTATCAAGGTAAGTTTAATTGTCCAGGTACAATCTGATATAAGGAATAGACCCTAGCTCTCACTCTTACCAAATTTAGAATTTCATTACCTCATCCAAAGTAGATCCAAATCACATTATTCTGAACAATGGATATATTTATGGTTAGTTTATGATTCACATTTCTCACCAAACAGTGGAAACTTAATGAAACTCATTCAGTAGAGTTTGTTTCTCTTCCCCAGTTACAAGGGTAACTTCTCTTCTCTAAATCACTGCAATTTCTGTGACGTCCAGATAGCTTTTGTCCTCAGCTGAGGATAATCTAGCTCCTGCCTATCTTATTTAATAAATCAAAAGCCTGGTTTGATTCATAGAATAACAGGCATTTATTACTCTCAAACAAAACCCTTAATGCCTTACCAAGCTACCAAAAAATAACATCTGAAGGACCTCTGCTTTTGATAGAATGTTGGACCAGATAGTTTTGAGAGTCCTCCTCTTACAAAACAACTAGAACTCACATAAAACACAACTTTTATCACATTGCTTTTATCATAGCAAATAGGGAATTTTCTAAAGGAAAAAAACTAGTGAAAACCCAATGAATCTCGGTGCCTCTGAGAAAGTAGAGCTGAGCAGGAGCTAGTGAAATTGTACTATCAGCCTGCAATTCGCAAATCAAGTTCTTAGGCCAGTGGCAAGATGGAGGGAGAGGAGAGAGGAATGAGCCTTTTGGCTTCTCATGCTCCAAATACGGATTAAAAGTACTTGTGAGGGGCGCCTGGGTGGCTCAGTTGGTTGGGCGACTGCCTTCGGCTCAAGACATGATCCTGGAGACCTGGGATCGAGCCCCACATCGGGCTCCCTACTCGGCAGGAAGCCTGCTTCTCCCTCTCTCACTCCCCTGCTGTGTTCCCTCTCTGGCTGTGTTTCTCTGTCAAATAAATAAAATCTTAAAAAAAAAAAAGTACTTGTGGATTTGTAGTAGTCCCTGACTTCTTGAAGAAATGAATAAAAACCATATTTGGAGGAAGCATGCTCAAATTAGACCACACATGTTCCAATAAATGAATAACAACCAACTATCAGCTTATAATCAAAGATCAACAAAACCATATAGATTGAAGAATGAGATTCCACACAAACAATAAACAGCCAACTTATGTCATGCAGAACTTCAAATATTAGAATGTCAGATAGGAAATATAAAATGGCTATGGATGAAACATTTAAAAACTCAAAAAATGAAATCACAAAGATAATCTAGGTTAAAATAGACTATAAGATATATTCAGGGAGCTATGAAAAAGAATTTCAAACCTGATGAGACTGGGTATCCACAAAAAAAATACCATATATTTTCAAAAGAATTAAAAATCCATCAGCAATAGAATGGATACATTTTCGACAAGAGAATGCCATACTTCAGTGAAAACGAACAAACTGAGCTACATGCAATAATAGAAATGTATCTCTCAGTGTTAAATCAAAACAAACAGACAAACAAACAAACAAACAAAAAAACCCAACAAGATCCTCAAGAGTACCAATAGGATTCTACATAGTTCCAAAATAAACATAATTAAGCTAGAGTCATCAAAGTTTGATGTCGGCATAAAGGCAGATATGTAAACCATAAGATAGAATAGAGATCCCAGAAATAAACCCTTGCATATATGGTCAAATGATTTTCTTCTTCTTCTTCTTTTCTTTTTAAGATTTTATTTATTTATTTGACACAGAGAGAGAGAGAGAGAGAGAGAGAGATCACAAGTAGGCAGAGAGGCGGGCAGAGAGAGGAAGAAGCAGGCTCCCTGCTGAGCAGAGAGCCCTCATGCGGGTCTCCATCCCAGGACCCTGATATCATGACCTGAGCAGAAAGCAGAGGCTTCAACCCACTGAGCCACCAAGGTGCCGGGTCAAATGATTTTCATCAGGGTGCCAAAACCCTTTGGTAGGGGAAAGGACAATTCTTTTCAACAAATGATGCTGAGAAAAACGGAGTAGCCATATGGAAAAGAATGAAACCGGGGTGCCTGGGTGGCTCAGTTGGTTAAGCAACCACCTTTGGCTCGGGAGGCCTGGGTGGCTCAGTTGGTTAGGCGACTGCCTTCGGCTCGGGTCATGATCCCGGAGACCCGGGATCAAGTCCCACATAGGGCTCTCTGCTCACCGGGAAGCCTGCTTCTCCCTCTCTCACTCCCCCTGCTTGTGTTCCCTCTCTCGCTGTGTTTCTCTCTGTCAAATAAATAAAATCTTTAAAAAAAAAAAAAGTCCTAGGGGGATTTTCTTTTTTTAAAAAAAGAATGAAGTTGGACCTTTAACCTACAGCCTATACACAAAATAACTGAAAATGGATCAGAGACCTAGATGTAAGACCTGTGACTATAACACTCTTAGAGGAAAACATAGGGAAAAAACTTAATTACATTGGATTTGGCAATGATTTTTGGTTATGATGTCAAAAGTATAGGCAATAAAAGTAAAAATAGATAAATTGGACTACCTCCAAATTAAAAATTTCTCAGTGTGATAGGACACAATCAACAGAATGACAAGGCAACCTATGAAAAGGGTGAAAATGAGAAGCATATTTCTGGTAAGGGGTTAATAGTCAGACTATGTAAAGAACTTGTACAACTCAACATAAACCCCCCAGATAACTTCATTAAAAAACAGGCAAAGAGGGGCTCTTGGGTGGCTCAGTCAGTTAAGCGGCTGCCTTTGGTTCAGGTCATGATCCCAGGGTCCGGGGATCAAATCCTGAGTCGGGTTCCTTTCTCAGTGGGGAGCCTGCTTCTCCCTCTCCCTCTGCCCGCTGCTCTGCCTACTTGTGCTATCTCTCTGTCAAATAAATAAATAAAATCCTTAAAACAAACAAACAAATAAAAACAGGCAAAGAATTTGGATAGACATTTCTCCAAAGAAAATATGCAAATGGCCAAGAAGCATATGACAAGATGCTGAACCTCACTAATCATTAGGGAAATGCACGTCCAAACCACAAAACAATATCACCTCACCTCCCTTAGGATGATTGTTACCAAAAAAACCCAAACACCAAAATAAAAAAAACAGAAAATAGCAAGTGTGAAGAGGACTGGAGAAATGAGAACTCTGTGCACTGTTTGTGGGAAGGTAGAATGGGCAGCTGCTGTGGAAAGCAGTATGATGTTTCCACAAAAAATTAAAAATGGAATTACCGTATGATTCAGCAATACCACTTCTGGATATATACCCAAAAGGGCTGAAAGAAGGGTCTTGCCCAGTCATGTTCATAACAGTAATATCTACAATAGCCCAAAGGCAGAAGCAACCCAAGTGTTCACAATGAGTTAATGAACACATGAAATGTGGTATGTATGTACAGTGGAATATTATTTAGACTTAAGGAGGAAGGAAATTCAGACACATGCTACAACATGGATGAAGGCTGAAGACATGCTATGTGAGATAAGCTAGGAACAAAAAGACAAAATATTGTATGATTTCACTTATATGAAGTATCTAAAGTTAGTCAAACTCATAGAAACAGAAAGTATGGTGATTGGCAGGGACTTTGGGGGAGGGGGAAATGGGAGTTATTTAATGAGTATGAAGTTTCAGGTTTGCAAGATGAAAAGTTCTGGAATTCTGTTGCATAACAATGTGAAAGTACTTAACATTACAGAGCTGTACACTTAAAAATGATTACAGTGGAAAAAATATGTATTGTGTGAATTTTACCATGATTAAAACATTTCAAAAACAGGCAAAATTGCTATACTGTTTAGAAATACACTTCTCTGTTTGCATTTATGTGTGCACTTAAATTATAAAGGACACCCAGAAAATGACTACCATGTGATCAAGTCGTTGTGATTTCAGGGAGGGAGGGAGACATAGATGAAGGGGAAGGGTATAAGGCGTGTGTAGGCTAGGTTGTTGGGAATATTCTATTTCTTGATGTGGGTGATGGTTACCATAAATTTACATTATAATTTTTCTTTAAACTTCTTATATGGGGGTGCCTGGGTGTCTCAGTCATTAAGTGTCTGCCTGATTGGGATAGAGCCCCGAGTCTTGCTCTCTGCGCATTGGAAAGCCTGTTTCTCCCTCTCCCACTCTCCCTGCTTGTGCTCCTCCCCTTGCTGTGTCTCTCTCTGTCAAATAAATGAATAAAATCTTAAAAAAAGTTTATATGTTTTATGTATACATGTGTAACTTCTTATCTTTTTAAAAAGGGAAACGAAACAACAGAGACTTTGGACACAGAAACAAACTGAGGGACTTGGAGGGAGGGGGGTGGAGGGATGGGAGAGCCTGGTGGTGGGTACTGGGGACACCTAAAGCGTGGAGAACTGGGTGTGGGGAATGGGGAATGAATCTTGGAACACTGGAAAAAAAAATTTTAGTAACAATAAAAAAAAAAGTATTTTCTTTAAACTATATGTGTGTGTTTATATATGTATATATACGTATTAGGATCTCATTGTGGCTGTAACAAATTACAACAAAGTTAGGAGCTTAAAACAACATAAATTAATTATTATACAGTTTGGAGGTCAAAAGTCCTAAAATAGTGTGCTGGCAGGCTGCAGTTTTTTTTTCCGATAGCTCCAGGGGAAAATCTTTCCTTGCATTTTTAGCTTCTAGAGATGACTTGCATTCTTGGATCATGCCTTTAACTTCTGTCTTCATAGCCAGCAACACAGCATCTTCTGACCTCTCTCTGCTTCTGTCGTCACATTGTTGTTTTCCTGACTTTGACCCTCATCTCTCCCTCTTATAAAAATACTTGTAATTACATGGGGCCCAATTGGTTAATCCTTGATAATCTCCCCATCTCAAGATTCTGAACTTAACCATATTTAAACCTCTTTCTCTGTGTAAGATAACATATGCACAAATCCCAGGGGTTAGAATGTGGGCATCTTTGGGGGCGCCTGGGTGGCTCAGTTGGTTAAGCGACTGCCTTCGGTTCAGGTCATGATCCCGGAGACCCGGGATCAAGTCTCACATTGGGCTCCATGCTCGGCGGGAAGCCTGCGTCTCCCTTTCTTACTCCCCCTACTTGCGTTCCCTCTCTTGTTGTGTTTCTCGCTGTCAAATAAATAAAATAAAATTAAAAAAAAAAAAAGAATGTGGGCATCTTTGGGGAGACCATTGTTTATCCTACCGCAAAATGTTTGTTTGTTTGTTTGTTTATTTATTTATTTATTTATTTTGTCTTTGGTTGTTAGTTTTTTTTATTGTGAAGTTTTGAGACCTCTTCATATATTCTAGATGCAGTATAGAAATATAAACTGCAAATATTTTCTCCCAATCTGTGCCTTGTCTTTTGTTTTCTTTATGATATCTTTTAAGGAGAAAAGTTGGTTAATCTTAAAGAATTCTAATCCATCAGTTTTTCTTATGGATCATGAATTTACTGTTGTATCTAAGAAATCTTTGCCCAACTTAAGGCCACAAGATATTTTGCCTTTTTTTCTTCTGCAAGTTTTCTAGTTTTACATTTTGCATTTAGAGATACACATTTCCAGTTACTCCTTGCATAAGATGTGAGGCATGTGTATTTTTTAGGACTTTAAATCTTTTTTTTTTTTTTTTAACATACGATGTCTTATTTGTTTCAGGGGTACAGGTCTGTGATTCATCAGTCTTACACAATTCACAGTGCTCACCATAGCACATATGCTCTCCAGTGTCTATCACCCAGCCACCCCATCCTCCAGAAACCCTCAGTTTGTTTCCTGAGATTAAGAGTCTCTTATGGTTTGTCTCCCTCTCTGGTTTTGTACCATTTCATTTTTTCCTCTCTTCCCCCATGATATTCTGCCTTGTTTTTCAAATTCCACATATCAGTGAGATCATATGATAATTATCTTTCTCTGATTGACTTATTTCGCTTAGCATGATACCCTTTAGTTTTATCCTCGTCATCACAAATGGCAAGATGTCCTTTTTTGATGGTTGCATAATATTCTGGTGTGTGTGTGTATGTGTCTGTGTGTGTGTTATATTTAATATACATATATATGTATGTTACCATATATGTATGTTAATATACATATATATATGTATACATGTCTTCTTTACCCATTCATCTGCTGATGGACATCTAGGCTTTTTCCATAGTTTGGCTATTGTGGACATTGCTGCTATAAACACTGGTGTGCAGGTGTCCCTTCGTATCACTACATTTGTTTCTTTGGGGTAAATACCCAGTAGTGCAATTGCTGGGTCATAGGATATCTCTATTTTCAACTTTTTAAGGAACCTCCATATTATTTTCCAGAGTAGCTGCACAAGCTTGCATTCCCACCAATAGTGTAGGAGGGTTTCCCTTTATCCACATTCTTCCCAACATCTGTCATTTCTTGACTTGTTAATTTTAGCCATTCTAACTCATGTGAGGTGGGATCTCACTGTTATTTTGATTTGTATTTCCCTGATACCAAGTGATGTTGAGCACTTTTTCACGTGTCTGTTGGCCATTTGGATGTCTTCTTTGCAGAAATATCTGTTCATGTCTTCTGCTCATTTCTTGATTGGATTATTTGTTCTTTGGGTAGTGAGTTTTATAAGTTCTTTATAGATTTTGGATACTAGCCCTTTATCTGATATGCCATTTGGAAATATCTTTTCCCATTCTGTTGGCTGTCTTTGGTTTTGTTGGCTGTTTCTTTGCTGTGCAAAAGCTTTTTATCTTGATGAGGTCCCAATAGTTCGTTTTTGCCTTACTTCCCTTACCTTTGTATCTAGGAAGAAGTTGCTGTGGCTAAGGTCGAAGAGGTTTCTGCCTGTGCTCACCTCAAGGATTTTGATGGATCCCTGTCTTACATTCAAGTCTTTCATCAATTTTAAATCTATTTTTGTATGTGGTGTAAGGAAATGGTCCAGTTTCATTCTTCTGCATGTGGTTGTCCAATTTTCCCAACACCATTTGTTGAAGAGAGTGTCTTTTTTCCATGGGACATTTTTTTTCTGCTTTGTTGAAGATTAGTTGACCATAGAGTTGAGAGTCCATTTCTAGGCTCTCTATTCTATTCCATTGATCTATGTGTCTGTTTTTGTGCCAGTACCGTACTGTCTTGATGATTATAGCTTTGTAATAGAGCTTAAAGTCCTGAATTGTGATGCCACCAGCTTTGGTTTCCTTTTCAACATTCCTCTGGCTATTCAGAGTCTTTTCTGGTTCCATACAAATTTTAGGATTATTTGTTCTATTTCTGTGAAAAAAGTTGAAGATATTTTGATAGGGATTGCATTAAATGTGTAGATCACTCTAGGCAGCATACACATTTTAACAATATTTGTTCTTCCAATCCATAAACATGAACTGTTTTTCCATTTCTTTGTGTCTTCCTCAATTTCTTTCATGAGTATTCTATAGTTTTCTGAGTACAGATTCTTTGCCTCTTTGGTAAGGTTTATTCCTAGGTATCTTATGCTTTTGGGTGCAATTGTAAATGGGATTAACTCCTTAATATCTCTTTTTTTCTGTCTTGTTGTTGGTGTATAGAAATGCAACTTATTTCTGTGCATTGATTTTATATACTGCCACTTTACAGAATTCCTCTATGAGTTCTAGCAGTTTTGGGGTAGAGTCTTTGGGTTTTCCACATAAAGTATCATATCATCTGCAAAGAGTGAGAGTTTGACTTCTTTTTTGCTGATTCAGATGCCTTTTATTTCTTTTGTTGTCTGATTGCTGAGGCTAGGACTTCCAGTACTATGTTGAATAGCAGTGGTGATAGTGGACATCCCTGCCATGTACCTGAGCTTAGGGGAAAAGGTCTCAATTTTTCCCCATTGAGAATGATATTTGATGTGGGTTTTTCATAGATGGCTTTTATGATATTGAGGTATCCATCCCTATACTATGAAGAGTTTTGATCAAGAAAGGATGCTGTACTTTGTCAAATGTGTTTTCAGCATCTATCAAGAATATCATATGGTTCTTGTCTTTTCTTTGATTAATGTAGTGGATGACATTGATTGCAGATGTTGAACCAGCCTTGTAGCCCAGGAATCAATACCACTTGGTTGTAGTGAATAATCTTTTTAATATACTGTTGGATCCTATTGGCTAGTATTTTGGCGAGAATTTTTGCATCCATGTTCATCAGGGATATTAGTCTGTGATTCTCCCTTTTGATGGAGTCTTTTTCTGATTTGGGAATCAAGGTAATGCTGGCTTCATAAAATGAGTTTGGAAGTTCTTCTTCCATTTCTATTTTTTGAAAAAGTTTCAGAAGACTAGGTATTAATTCTTCTTTAAATGTTGGTAGAATTCCCCTGGGAAGCCATCTGGCCTTGGATTCTTGTTTTTGGGATATTTTTGATTACTGCTTTAATTTCCTTGCTGGTTATGGGTCTTTCTATTTCTCCCTTGTTCAGTTTTTATAGTTTATATTCTAGGAATGCATCCATTTCTTCCAGATTGTCTAATTTGTTGGCATACAGTTGCTCATCATTTGTTTTTATAATTTTATTTATTTGTTGTTGGTTGTGATCTCTCTCACTCATGATTTTATTTATTTGGGTCCTCTCTCTTTTCTTTTTGGTAAGTCTGGCCAGGGGTTTATCAATCTTATTATTCTTTCAAAGAACCAGCTCCTAGTTTCATTGATCTGTTCTACTGCTCTTTTGGTTTCTATTTCATTGGTTTCTGCTCTAATCTTTATTATTTCTCTTCTCCTGCTGGGTTTAGGCTTTTTTTGCTGTTATTTCTCCAGCTGCTTTAGGTGTAGGGTGAGGTTGTGCATTTGAGACCTTTCTTGTTCCTTGAGAAAGACTTGTGTTGCTATATACTTTACTCTTAGGACCAGCTTTACTGCATCCCAAAGATTTTGAACAATTGTGTTTTCATTTTCATTTCTTTCCATGAATTTTTTTCAATCTTTTAAAATTTCTTTGTTGACCCATTCATTCTTTAGTAGGATACTCATTAGCCTCCATGTATTTGAGTTCTTTCCAATTTTTCTCTTGTGGTTGAGTTCTAGTTTCAAAGTACTGTGGTCTGAAAATATGCAGGGAATGATCCCAGTCTTTCAGTACTTGTTGAGACTTGATTTGTGACCCAGGATGAGATCTATTCTGGAGAATGTTCCATGTGCACTAGAGAAGAATGTGTATTCTGTTGCTTTGGGATGGAATGTTCTGACTATTTCTGTGATGTCCATCTGGTCCAGGGTGTCATTTAAAGACTTTATTTCCTTGTTGATCTTGTGCTCAGATGATCTGTCCATTTCAGTGTGGGGGGGTGTTATAGTTCCAAACTAGTAGTGTATTATGGCTGATATGTTTCTTTGATTTTGTTATTAACTGGTTTACATGATTGGCTCCTCTTGTATTAGGGGCATAGATATTTAAACCTGTTAGAATTTCTTATTGAACAGACCCTGTAAGTATGATATAGTGTCCTTCCTCGTCTCATTATAGTCTTTGGCTTAAAATATATTTTGTCTAATATAAGGATTGCCACCCCAGCTTTCTTTTGATGTCCTAGTATGGTAAATGATTTTCCACCCCCTCACTTTAAATCTGGAGGTGTCTTTGGGTCTAAAATGAGTTTCTTGCAGACAGCATATCAAAGGGTCTTATTTTTTTTTCATCCTGTCTGATTCCCTGAGTCTTTTGATTGGGGCATTTAACCCATTTACATTCAAGGTAACTGTAGAAAGATATAAATTTAGTGCTATTTTATTGCCTGTAAAGTGACTGTTACTGTATATTGTCACTGTTCCTTCCTAGTCTATGTTACTTTGGGCTTTCTCTTTGCTTAGAGGACCCCTTTCAATATTTCTTGTAGGGTTGGTTTGGTGATCAGATCTTTTAGCTTCTGTTTGTCCTGGAAGCTTTTTATCTGTCCTATTTTCAGTGACAGCCTAGCTGGATATAGTATTCTTAGCTGTATATTTTTCTCATTTAGTACCCTGAACATATCATGCCAGTCCTTTCTCACCTGCCAGGTCTATGTGGATAGGTCTATTGCCAATCTAATGTTCTTACTGTTGTAGGCTATAGACCACTTGTCCTCAGCTACTTTCAGGATTTTCTCTTTGTCT
Organism: Spilogale gracilis; assembly: GCA_004023965.1. Taxonomy (NCBI): domain Eukaryota; kingdom Metazoa; phylum Chordata; class Mammalia; order Carnivora; family Mephitidae; genus Spilogale; species Spilogale gracilis. The sequence goes on from PITA01008750.1 coordinate 76,052, forward strand.
CTGACATTTGTAAGTTTTACTATTACATGTCAGGGTGTTGACCTATTTTTATTGATTTTGAGGGGGATTCTCTGTGCCTCCTAGATTTTGATGGCTCTTTTCTTTCCCAAATTAGGAATGTTCTCCATTATATTTTGCTTTAGTATACTTTCTACCCCTCTATCTCTTCTTCTTCTGGGATCCCAGTTATTCTAATATTGTTCACTTTATGGTATCACTTATCTCCCTTTCACAAATTCTCCCCTTATGATCCAATAGCTGTTTATCTCTCTTTTTCTCAGCTTCTTTATTCTCCATTATTTGGTGTTCTATATCACTAATTCTCTCTTCTTCTTAAGATTTTATTTATTTTTTAATAGAGAGAGACACAGTGAGAGAGGGAACACAAGCAGAGGAAATGAGAAAGGGAGAAATCGGCTTCCCGCTGAGTAGGGAGCCTGATGCAGGGCTCGAACCCAGGACCCTGGGATTGTGACCTGAGCTGAAGTTGGAAGCTTAACACCTGAGCCACCCAGACACCCTACTAATTCTCTCTTCTGCCTCCTTTATCCTAGCTGTTAGAGCCTCCCTTTTTTATTGCACTTCATTAATAGCCTTTTTGATTTTGACTTGGTTAGATTTTATATCTCAAGAAAGGCATTCTCTAGTATTTTCTATGCCTTTCTCAAGCCAAACTAGTATCTTCATAATTGTCATTCTGAACTCTAATCCCGATATCTTACCAATGTCCATGTTGATTAGCTCCCTGGCAGTCAGTACTGCCTCTTGTTCTTTTTTTTTGAGGTAAGTTTTTCTGTTTTGTCATTTTGCCCAGAGAATGGATGAACAAGAGAACAGAATACTACAAGGGTAAGAGTGACCCCAGAAAAATATACGCTAAACAAATCAGAGAGACCCAAAACTGGGGTGGGGGAGGGGGGAAGAAAAAACAAAGAAGAAGAGGAATAAGATCAGGCTAGTGAATAGAATAGAGCCACACACTAGATTTTGGGTGTATTTTGGTCTGTTAGAAGAAACTGCCTCCCAAAATTTTAAATAAATAAGTTACAAATATATATATATATATATATATATATATATATATATGGGGAATTACAATGAAGGGATGGAATATGAATGTAAAAATGAAAAATTAAAAAAGATTTTAGAAAAGAATTGATAAGAAGTGATTGAAAAAAGAAAGAATAAAAATTTAAAAAAAGAGAGAGAGAATATGATCAGGTGGATGAATAGAGCAAAGCCATACACTAGATTTAGGATATATTTTGCTCTATTAGAAGAATCTAAGATTTTATAAAAGGAATTGGTAAGAAGTTGGCTGAAAAGAAGAAAATTTTAAAAAAAGGAAATAGAAAAAAACTAAAGAAAATTTTAAAAATTTAATTTGAAAGACTAAAGAATCATGGGGGGAAAGCCATGAATTCTATGTATTATATTGCCCTAGTGCTGAAGCTTTGCAGTTCTCATTAATCTGTAAACTCAGTCTTGCCTGGATGTTCTTGCTGATCTTCTGGGGAAGAGGCCTGTTTACTGCTTCTCATATGTCTTTGCCCGAGGCTGAATTGTACCACCCTTGCCAGAGGCCAGGTCAGCAATCCACTCAGGTTCACTCTCAGGAGCTTTTGTTCCTTGAACGCTTTCCATACAGCTTTGGAGGACGGAAATGAAGATGGCGGCCTCCTAGTCTCTGACCCAGAGGAGCTTTGGGGCCCCACTGCTCAGTGCACCCCCCAGAGAAAAGCCGCCAACCATGCCTGTCTCCCTGTCTCCAGGCCCACTCTGTGCTCACCTGGCTCACCTCAAGTTTCCATAAGGGAAACAGATTTCCCCCTTATTCTTACGGTCTAATATTATGCTCCTATTTGCTTGAAATTTGGGAGAGGTTGGGGATGGCATATGAGTCTTTAAAACACTGGACCCTGAAATGTTTAATTATGATTTCTATGTTGGCCTTTATGCTGTTGTTTATTCTGTCTATTTTCTAATGGACATACAGCTTAACATGGATACTTTCTGAATGAACACTCACAAATGGTAAATGCTCCTGGATCAGAGATGGGAGAATATTTTTTGGGACTGGGCTTTTTGGGACTGGGTAGATTTGGGTTTTGATCCAAGTTTGGTACTTACTAGACTTTGGAGAGTTTCCTAGTCTCTGAGCCTCAGTTTTCCCTTCGGCAAAATGGACATGATGATACTTGGATGCACAGACTCTGTGCTTTATAAACACAGTTCTGTAGAGGAGACCATTGAGATTTTAGAGGAGGCAGAATTTACATTCTCTAGAGCATTGAGTGAAGAGGGCTCTGGACTGGATCCTGAGAGACAAATAGGCTGCTTTCACTGACTTTTGCTTTTCACCTACTTTTTCATCCCTGTGATAAAGCATGTGTCCCTCCCTTGCTACGTGTCTTTGCTGTTACCATAGCAATCCAGGTTCTATTTAGTCAGAGTTTGTGGCAGGACAAATTGGTTTTGTGATTTGTGAATCTCACTCTCTAAAATAGGGACCATACAGTCACAGAAGCAGTAACTATGTGGCGTGGGGCAGAGCTTCTGCCCCCTCTCACAGTAGGGGGAGAGCCTGTGGCTAGCCTGGCTCTTCGGGTTATCAGGGAGGGCAAGTACTTGAACTGATTAAGATACGGTGTTTGAGAACTGCCCTTCACCCTTCAGTTTCTCTTCCCTGCAGTTTCTTTTTTTACACTGCCTGCTTTCATATTTGGCCATCAAACTTCTGCTCTCAGATGATCCGTTGTTATGAACTTGACACAGAAGTGCTTTAGTGGACATTAAACAGAGTTTCTTATCAATGATTTCAGAAAAGTTTTTATTATGGGAAATTTCAAATATAAAATAGTAGGTAGTAGTTCTCACCTAATTTCAATAATTATCAATTCATGACCAGCATCTATTCTCATGCAGTTTCACCCTTATCCATATTTTTGAAGTGAATTTCAGAAATTCTATCACTTAGTCTACGAATATTTTAATAGAAGAATTTCTAAAAGACAAGGATTATTGTTGTTGCCGATGTGTGTGTGTGTGTGTGTGTGTGTGTGTGTAACATGACCACAATATCATTTAAATTGACCTTGAAGATAGTCTTTATCATTGTTGGAGAAGTAGAAAGGATTATATTATTGACTTATACCTCTTCCCATGGAGTTTATCTGCAACAATAATTTCCCCCTGTAACAAGGAGCTAGAAATTCAAACAGCAGGAACAACTATTTTCAGACAATGGACAGCAGGTAGCATAGACTGTGAACATGAGAGAAGGGAAATAATTAAGACAAGCCCTCTGATTGTCTCTGCTGACTGTCTGAAGGCATTTCCAGGCCGTGGAGCTGGAAGGAGAACTGAAACAGAGCCTCATAGCCCCACAGAACTGAGGGGCAGAGATGAGAAAAGGAGACTGGCTAGAATTTGCTAGGCAGGTTGTCCGTGAGGAGAGACGGAACAGAGAGATTGAGAATGCTCTAGGTATCGGCAGAGCAGCCCTCTTGGATCTTTGGCTAACTCTTGATTTGTGTAGGCATGGGGAAAAATTCTACCAGGCCAGTAAAGAAAGCAGTGGGTTCAATCATTCCCAGCAGTAGGGCTGGGGATAGTTTACATTGCTACCAGGCTGAGCAGAAAGAACTTACAGTGTTTGCAGCCTGTTTGTTGGACTTGACCTTGGAGTTTAATGGGCTAAAACTATAGAAGACACATGTAGATAAATATTGTCCAGTATCAGCCTGCTGATAGAGAACTCACGCTGTAATAACCAGTTAGCAGGAACAGTTTCCTATTAAGTCATATGATAAGTCTGAGAGGTATAAAGATAAGCAATACTATCCATCTTTTAAGTTTATTTCCATATAATTTGTAATAGTTCTTGGATTCTCTGTAAGCTTCTTCTTATCTGTTTCATTTGTTACATAAGGAATGGAAAAATGTTTCTTTACTCGAATGTATATGTGTATTTTAGTTGTTATGAGATAGGAATGTTTACAGTTATTTAACTGTGATCAGAAAGCTTAATATAAACTCCTTATAATGCAAATTATTATTTTTTAGCAGCCTTCACTTCAAAACCTATTAATTGATTTTCAACAACTTCATAGGAAAGATGAATATGATTAATTACTTTAGGCTATATTATTTTCCAACGTGTCTTTCCTGATGGGGTGAGTCGGGCTCCATGCTCAACATCTGTCTATCTACTGCATACCACTTCCAGCTCTTCCTTATGTCTGCTTGATAATATTCCAGTTCAAAATCATTATTGCCTATGATATACTCTCTTTTTTTAAAAAAAAGATTTTATTTATTTATTTGACAGAAGGACAGCAAGAGGGGGAACATAAGCAAGGGGAGTGGGAGAGGGAAAGGCAGGTTTCCTGGGATCATGGGACCCTGGGATTATGACCTGAGCCGAAGGCAGATGCTTAACGACTGAGCCACCCAAGCGCCCCTATGATATACAGTCTTGATTAATCATTTATATGTTTACATATATGCTAAAGCAGACCAACAACTGTTTTTCCAATAAAAACCTTTATTTTTAAAAAATTTCTAAGATTTTATTGATTTATTTGAAAGAGTAAAGGCAATCACAGAGGGAGAAGGAGAAGCAGACTCACTGTTAAGCAGGGAGTCTGACATGGGGCTCAATCCCAGGACCCTGAGGTTATAACTTGAGATGAAGGCAGACACTTCACTGACTGAGCAACCCTGGTACTCCCCAGCAAAAACCTTTGTAGAAATCCTGTAACCACCAAGCGTAGACGTGCACTCATTTATGGAGGTACGAATTTCTTGTGCCTTTGACCAGACTTAGCCTGTGCCAATAGAAGCAAATTACATTTTTACACAAGTGGTAACATGTGGTGTTAAGCTGTTGTGCACCTTGATCCTTTTCACTTAACAGTTTCATCTATCCATTCATTTATCATTTGAATCTTATTGACAGAGGGGCTCCTGTGTACCAAGTCCTGTCCTAGAGGCTGGGGATGCAGCCTGCCTTCTGGTGCACCGTCCTACCAACAGTAATTCCAGGTTCAGACTAGTGAGGCAGCTAGCAGGACTTAGTTGGACCAAATCTAGCACAAAGTTTACCCCATAGACAGAAACAGGTCAGGAAAAATAGCGTGTGAAGCCTATTGGTCTTCGCAGTGGTGCAGCAGCTCCAAGTGGGAAGTACAAACATGGTTTCTGTGAACGAGGTCAAGGTATGCGTGATTCATTTTGAAAAAGAGAAGGTACTGCCCTAGTTCCCTACCTGCCTGTGTAATTCCAGTTACATAGGCCCAAGGCTTGAGGACCAGTTCAGCTCTCCCATAAACAGGACCGGTGACCACCTCGTGGTATCCACATTTACATGAGGAAGTGGCGCTGTGAGAAGGCAAACCAGGATCACCTCCCCAAGCAGACCTGCAGCTCTTCCGTTATGCACACGCTGGTGGAGGAGATGTTCAAACAAATAAGCACATCCCAAGGGCAGTATAGTGTTACTGTGACCAAGAAAGGACAAACACATAGAGGATGGTGGACGGTACTACTTTGTACCTTAGTGAGGGGAATCCTTGTATCTTTGTTATTTGTATGCAAGTAAATATATCCAAGGATTTTTGCTCGGAAGCAGATTTGCTGGGTCAAAGAATACGCGCTTTCTTTGTAATTTTGACAACCATTGCCAAATTTTCATCTGTCTAGTTTGTTCTACTAAATCCCCCACCAACCATATGTCTATTTCCTTCATCAACAAAGACTGCGATCAGAGTTTTGAATTTGAGCCATCTGATATGTAAAGAATATCATCTCATTCTTTTGTGCATTCCTTATTATTATGAATGGGTTCACACATTTTTCATAAGCTTAGGCATCATTTGGCCTCCCTTTTCTATGAGTGTTGGTTCATATTCTTTACCCATTTTCTGTCATTATCTTATTTTTTATGTGAATTCTTAGTACACTAGAGAAATTAGCTTTTTGTCTGTGATAATATCATTTATTTTCAATTTGACTTTTTTTTGTTTTGTTTGTGGTGTTTTTCTCATATGTAATTTTTAACTTCTATATAATTTAATCTATCAATCTCTTATGGCATTCCCATTCTCTGATTATAAAAATAATTTTATCTTGTGTTTTTTTATAGAGATTTCCTAATATTTTTAATAGTTATGTTTTTGATCCATCTGAAATTTATTTTGATATAAAGTGTGAGATATAGAATTCACATTTATCTGTTTT
>PITA01008751.1:0-82863 GCA_004023965.1 Spilogale gracilis
TGTTAAGGAACACAAGAATCATTAATACACCTTAAAGTGCTTCCTTTAGCGGAGTGCCTGGGTGGCTCAGTTGGTTAAGCAACTGCCTTTGGCTCAGGTCATGATCCCTGAGACCCGGGATGGATCCCCACATCAGGCTTATCGGGCTTCCTGCTTGACAGGAAGCCTGCTTCTCCCTCTCTCACTCTCCCTGCTTGTGTTTCCTCTCTAGCTGTGTTTCTCTCTGTCAAAAAAAAAAAAAAAAAGTGCTTCCTTTAGCAACACTGACTCTTCTCAATCCTAGTCAGAAAAAAAAAAAAAAAAGTAAAAGTCCTACATCTGAATTTCTTAATTTGGAAAGTGGCATAAGGGCCAGGTTTCCAAGTTTTCAAATCTTTCTGTTTGGTTCTTTAAACTATCTGTTAAGTGTTGTCAAAACCAGAAATTAGCTATTTTTTAAAAGTATTAGAAACTAAAGGGAAAAATCTGAAATTTTTCATCCCTGATAATTAAAAATTTGTAATTTTAAACTACAATAAATGGTATAAAGTTGGCTATAAATTTAAAAGAAAGAGGGAACAATTAGTGGCTTTTTGCATTTGGAGTCTGTAGCTGGAAATCTTAGTCAGAAGTATGAGAGTTGGTTATTTGAGCAAAAATTTTTGAAGGAGTTGAATTATTTATGATGCTGTTTGATTCTAGATAATCCTCAAAGACCCTCAGTTTTACATTTATAAGCATCAAAGACATCCAGGTCATGGGAGTGTAATGCATTGTGAGTTTGAAAAGGTAAATCCAAGAATCTATGCCTTCAAAGCTAACTGCCAGGTTAGTAGGACCTCATATGGTCTTTTTCAAATGAAGTGTAAAACCATCCTTATTTTGTTTTTGAGGTTTTCCTTTGCTAAATCTGCTTAGACCTGTTAGTTATAAACTTCTGAATGTTGCAATAAACTTTTAAGAGTTGGCAATAAGTTCCTGGACTTGTAATTGCTAGCCTTACCAGGTGAGAGTTAAGAGGACGATAACCTTTGATTTCCCACCAGTGAATTTTTTAACAGCTGAGGAAGTTAAGAATACTTTAGGTCATGGCAGCTAATCCTTCAAAATAATTGTCCAAGCTTTATTTGTTCTTTTATTTCTCACTACTGATACAGGATGATAAAGACGATGGAATTTCTGGATGATGAACAGTACCATTATAGCTATTTGATTATAGTTCTTATAAAATAGGCACTTCTCTCTCTAGATAAAAAGCTTAGTAATAAATGCACCAGGTTGAAAATACAAAGACTAGGAGGTTGATTGTTGTTGTTTATTTTATTTCATCTTGGGTTTTTTTGGTTGTTAATGCAGTTGCCATTTGACTGAGGAAATCTTGAGGCCATTTAAAAAAATATATAGACAATAGTAAACAAATCCATACCCACTTGAAGGAGGTTACTGTATAAAGTCTCTTTGTTAAATATCAAATAGACATTGAAACTTTTATTCTTGTTTTTGCCTAATTTTTGCCTGGATTATAAGTTTGGCAGATGGGACACATGCCAAAAATATGCTAAGAAGTTTTGAGTGAAATGCTCCTAGTTATAGTGATTTAAAGATTTTAGCCAGTTTATCTTTGTTGTTATGATTAAACTGAATAGCTATGTTAATAAATTATGTTATTTAATTATGTTAATAATTATTATAATTAATGGTTATTCTTGAAGTGAGACTATTTTATGAACAGAATAGACATGAACAATAGCAATTTGATTTACATTAAAAACCAAACTTATTATCATTAATTGTATCTGATAGTCAAGTATACTGAAATTAGAACAAAAACCATTTTGTAAAGATATTATGCAAGACTTTCTGCTTAAACATGAGTGTATTTTAATATGAGGACTTCAATACATCTTTTACAGGGACACACTTCAACTCAAAACAGTGCAACCTTTGTCATCCCCCAAATTAATGTCTTTCCCATATGCAAAATAAATTCACCCCATCCCAACATCCTTAAAAAGATTATCAATCCATTTCAGTGATTTCAGGGTCAACTCAAAGTCCCAAACCTTATCTAAATAAAATCAACTCAAACTCATTAAAATCAGTTATGGGTAAGAATCCAGCTATGGTCCAACCAGGAATAAAATTCATTGTTATCTGTGTACTTGTGAAATTAGAAACCAATTTATATACTTACAAAAAGTTTTTTGGGTTAGTTATAGGATAGACATTGCCATTCCAAAAAGATATAAATAGAAGGAAAAGTGACCCCAAACCCCAGGAATATCTGAAAACAAGCAGGGAAAATTCAATTTGATTTCAAGGTTTGGAAAAATAATCCTGGACAGGAGACTTTTGTTCAGTTCTCCTCAGTTTTTCCTACATGCATTTCATGTAATCTCACTGACCCTGCCCTAGTGTCATTCTGTGGGGAAAACATGGAAATTAGAGAGCTACCACTTTTCTTATTCTTTGCTTTTTACTTGCACTATTGAAGTACAGATAGCCCCTGACTTAAAATGTTTCAACTTATGAGTTTTTAACTTCACAGTGGTACAAAACTGATACACATTCAGAAGAAATCATAATTGGAATTTTCAATTTTGCTCTTTTCCCGGAATATTGATTTGTATCCTTTCTCCCGATGCTGGGCATGGCAGCTCCCACTCAGCCACATGATTACAAGGTTAAACAAGTGATACACTTATAACCAGTCTGTTTTTCTCTTTAAGTACAGTATCCAACACATTACATGAGATATTCAATTGTTTATTATAAAATATGTTTTATGTTAGAGGACTAGGTACAACTGTAGGCCCATGCAAATGTTCTGAGTATGTTTAAGGTAGACTAGATTAATTTGTGATGTTTGGTAGCTTGGGTATATTAAATGCATTATTGATTTATGATATTTTCACATCATAATGGGCGAGGTGTAACCTCATCATAAGTCAAGGAAAACCTGTATTTGTACAATAGCTGGATTATTACTTTCAATTTGGCTCATTGTCTCAGTCAGCCACCTTAACACCTGACAGGTTAACAACTACTATAAGGTAGAGTAGTTGCACTTCCAGGGTCACTGTCTTTATATCACAGCAAAAAGATTTCACTTCAGGGTCCCATGAAGAGATAGAAATATATCATGAAGGGATAAAAACATATTATGAGGGAAAGTTTAAGAAGAAAACAGGATCTTTCAATAAATTTTGCCTCTCTTTAATTATAAGTCCTTTTCCAAGTTCACCATGAAACAGTTAATCATGTTTGTTACCATAGGTACCATAACCTTTGCTTAATATTTTGTTTATTAAAATTAAACACTAATAGTTTTTAAGACTTGTTGAAAAGTTGTATATTAAGTTCTGAAACCCTAAAGACGGATTTCTGTTTCCTGTAGTTAAAATTAACAATGCTTCTTTTGTTTTTCCATAGATATGCTCTCAGAATATTGAAAAAAATATTTTTCATATAATTATTTTGGGTTTTGTTAATGTGTGATATGTGTGTGTGTGCATGTGTATTTGTGTGTATAAGTGCATGGGAACAAGAAGATATACAGACAGTAAAACACAAAAGGGCTATATATAGAAATTTCCAGGTTTATATTTTTAAATGACTAAAATTAAACTGTTGGAGGAGATAAAAGACTAGACTGCATATTTCAAGTTGGAACAGGAAATGATAAATATTACATGACAGATCTGAAAAAATACAAATTCTACAACTGAAAAATATGATTATCAAAATTAAAAACTCAATGTATAGATTTGACACCAGATTAAATAAGTGAAGTAAAATTGGCAAATTGATGTGCAGCTTGATCCCAGGACCCCGATATCATGACCTGAGCCAAAGGCAGATGCTTAACCAACCGAGTCACCCAAATATCCCGTGAAACAATTTCTAAACCAAATTGTATGCATATGTGTACCAAAAGATGCAAACAACAATATTGGTAGCAGTATTATTTGCCAAAGTTCTAAACTGGAAAACTGAAATATCAGTCTATGAGTTCCAATTAATTGGAATATGTTTACTAAATGGAATAACATATAGAAATTAAAATGGCATAGGTAGAGCTACAGTCAACAACATGCATGAGTCTTATAAAAGTAATGCTGAGCAATAAAAGCAAAATCTAAAGGACTACATATAATATAATTAATTTACATAAATTTGAAACATAAAAAAATCATTCTAGATTAATCCATTAGAAATCATAATGAGGGCACCTGGGTGGTTCAATCTTTAAACATCTGCCCTTGGCTCAGGTTATGATCCTGGTCTAGGATCTTGCCCCACATCTGGCTCCTCACTTGACAGGAAGCCTGTTTCTCTCTCTCACTCTCCCTGCTTGTGTTCCCTCTCTGGCTGTGTTTCTCTCTGTCAAATAAATAAATAAAATCTTTAAATTAAAAAAAAAAGAAATCATAGTAGTGGCTAACATTGGGTATGCAGGCAGTGTTTGATATAACTTTGGATATGCAAGCACTTACTCACTTGGATTTTTATATATACACTTATAAATAAAACTCTCTGCGTATGTGTTATGCTAAGTTGAAAAAATAAGAAAATTTGTGGAAAAAGAAATATGCTATGATAAAATTTGGACTGCCTTTTGCCTCATTGTATCTGAGAGAATAGACAGATTACCAGAAGTTCTACTGGAGCCATCTGAGGAAATTTGGCCAGGGTTTTCATGGTTGCCACATCTGCTCAAATCAGCACAGTCTGGTCCAGAAAAATGTGCCTCAGTATGTGTCTCCAGTGCTTCTGTCAGTATGGGAAAGATACAGGCTTCATTAAGGTGGATTAAGTGAACATCTTTGAATATGTTATCCAAGATACCTACCTCAACTGCAGATATCCAATATACCTACCTTAATGCTAACTCATTGTATATAAAATTAAAATACTTCAATTATGAAAAAAATAAATAAAACTTGGACCTATAAACCAAACATCTACTCCCCCCATCTTCCTGAAGTTAGTTCAGCAACATTCATTGATTTCAAAAATGTGCGGGAAAGGGAGGATCAAATGAATTTAGAGACAACAAAAAATAAGCTTTTGTTTCGGATTATATTTTTACACTTAAGGCAGGGATACTTCATGTTCAAGAGTCTTCTATTTTAAGAACCAAGGACTAAACTTTGAAGGACCCTGTTTGCCATAGAAAAGAGATGGGAACAAGAACAGAGAAGAACTGTACCTCCTTGCCCCTGGACTCTTATTAAAGATTACTTATAGTGTGTGTCTTTCTGATGAGGTTAAGCTCAATGAACCCCATAAAGAAATTCACTATATGAGAATGGTAAACTAGCTTTAATGCATAAATGGTGACAAGAATCAACACCTTGGTTTAAGGATTAAGTAACCCTCCCCAACTAAGTGTCTTAGGACCAACCCAAAAAGAATTTTGGAGAAAATTTCAATTTATATTTATCTGAATATTTGTAAAGAACTATCTGATGAAGAGCAAGTGAACCTGAAAAATACTTAGTGCTTGAAATAATCTCTTTACCTAGGTGCCTAGAAGGTTCATGGGTCTAAACATGCAACAAAAGGAGAAGCTTATGATGAAAAACAAGATGAAGTAAAGCATGTTTCTGAAAACACTTCTGAATAGACCAAATAAGTCCATACTATCTATTCCCCACCAAAATCTGGATGCTACATAAGACAGTGTGTTACCTGAAATTTAGAAGTCATAGGGGAAATAATATGTAGAAGATAGGTATGACCCTATAGGCTAAAGCAGCTTTTGAATGAAAGATTATTCAATTTGTTGACATTATCTCAAGTTAGATTAAATTATGTTACTGGAGCCAGAAGATAAAACACGAGATGATATTTTTAGTTTGGTTTTTAGAAAAATACATGTGTAACTTTACAAAATTATGAAATTTTGTCTGACTCATAGTTGAATAATGAATATTTGTTAAATATCTTCTACTCAGTCAGTGGACTCCTATAGCCAGAGAAGCACAGAGGCCCAGTGATTAATAGGATCTGACGATTTTTAAAAGGCCCTAAGGCTGGATTATGACCCTACCATCACCCATTAATTTCACAAAGGTGTTATCAGAGGTCCCGTCTAGTTTTCAAATTTTAGAGTCACCGTTTGACTAGTTTACAACCCAAACTGTGTTTTTTGTTTCCCTGAGTTTTAATCAACTGCTAATTGTATGATCTTGGTCATAAAAATCACTTTGATTTTTAAATTTTCTATTCAAATTAGCGGTTGGCATTTAACTTACCTTATCACAAAATTTTAGAAAAGTATCTCATATTCAGGTCTATTCAAACCGTCCAAGATATGCTTAATATGGTAAATAAATATGATCAAGTATGATGTATTTGCAGATAACCGATGAAACAATACATTAATCTGGTATAATATAATGAAAATTAATAAGGTGGGAATATTAATCAGTTGGAATTTCAGAAGCCTCAAGCATGAATGTAGATGTCTAAGTAAACTCACAAAAAGGAAAAATTAGAAAATAATTTCAATCTTTAAGTGCCAGTTTATTGATACTTATTGATGTCAAGTATAAAATGAATGCTTTTCTTTACATATCAGAAACTAACAACACATGCTTAGGGCACTTGGGGCTTTTTATATCCACACCTTAATAAAAATAATAAATATACCCTGTAGGAGAGTAGACAAGGTCTTATACAGATATATTTCTATAGAAATACTTAAAAAATTATTGTAAGAACAGAAACTTGAGTGAAATTGGTAGTGTGGAAACATGTATGTTCATTTTCAGAATTTTCTGAAGTTTTTTTTCAATTAAGAAAAGAATAATTAATTTCAACAGGAATGATTTTTTTATAAATGGCTAACCCATCACATAGAATGGAAAGTATAGTAAATGAAATTACAATTGCTATGACCATATAAAAGAGCAGTGATAATTTCAAATCTATGGGGATAAAGTCAATAATAAAAAAGAAAAATATTTTTCAAGAGGAGAAAAATGATATTAAGTGTATATACTATTACATTAGATAGAAAGGATAAAGTAGGTTAACTATTAAAAAATTTAACAAGGCATTTGCAAATATAGAGTTGATTTACAAATAAGTTGATAAAGTTCTGGCTTCATACCTGAAGATGTCTGGATGCCCAATTTTTAACCATTGGCCAAGATAGGGGTGTTGGGATATATCTATGATTTGTGACTGAAGGTCCAAATAGTCCCTGGTGATCACTTTCCTTACTAATGATTTGCTGCCATCCTAACTGCTGTAACAAACTTAGCTGGATCACCTGGTCAGTGGACTTATACATTTTTTTAATTAATTTTTATTTTTTCCATAACCAAGCCATGATATCTCTCCCCCTGACCCTCCCCACCCCAAGCAACCTTCAGTTTGTTTCCTGAGATTAGGAGTCTCCTATGCTTTGTCTCCCTCCCCAGGAAGATCTTGTTTCATTTTTTCCCTCCATACCCCCATAACCCCCCCTGCCCTGCCTCTCAAATTCCTTATATCAGAGAGATTGTTTGATAATTGTCTTTCTCTAATTGACTTATTTTGGTCAGCTTAATACTCTCCAGTTCCATCCACATCATTGCAAATGGCAGGATTTCATTCTTTTGATGGCTGCATAGTATTCCATTGTATATATACACCACATATTCTTTTTTTTACATTATTTTATTTTTTCAGTGTTCCAAGATTCATTGTTTATGCCCCATACCCAGTCATCCATGAAATTCATAGGCCACATATTCTTTATCTATTCATCTGTTGGTGGACATCTAGGTTCTTTTCATAGCTTGGCTATTATGGGCATTGTTGCTATAAACATTTGAACGCATGTGCCCCTTCAGATCACTACATTTGTATCTGTAGGGTAATACCCAGTAGCGTGATTGCTGGGTCTCAGGGTAGCTCTATTTTTAACTTTTTGAAGAATCTCCATATTGCTTTTCAGGGTGGCTGTACCAGATTGCGTTCCCACCAACACTGTAGGAGGACCCTCTTTTCCCTGAATCCTCACACTGGACCTATATTTTCCCAAGAGCTTCTATAATCCTTTGTCTTAGTACTCAGTGCTTGCAAGCTTTATTCCTCTTACTACAATCATCACTTTGCTCTTAAATACAAGTCTTTGGTGAGTATATGCTAGAAAGTCCAGTGATTCTTTTCAAATATCTAAAGAAATCTTTGCAGCATACTAGAACAAACAATAAATGAATCAGAATGAAGATAAAATAACAACAACATAATGATTCAAAAATAAGACAATATAGAAAGAGTAAAATATAATTAGAAAAAGGGTGAAAGAATGCAGATAGTAGATACTAGAAATTCCTCCAAATATTTGAGTAATCACTCTAAATGTAAATATGTGGAAACACAACTAAGTACACTTTGATTTTTGTTTTGCACTTACTGTTTTTTAATTGTTACCAAAAAACTTTTCCAAACACTTAAATTTCACTTGAAACAGATATTTTAGAATAAAAATATTTTGTCTCCAAAATAAAATATTTTTTTTTTGGTTAATGCTAGAATGTTGGCCTAGAAAAAGGAGAGGCAACATGTCTCAACTCACAGCTTCACCACCTATGATTATAGTTGGTGAAAAAGATGAACTTGACATTCCAGTGAGTATTCTGACTCATGAACCAGGAAACTAATCCAAATAAACTGGGTCAACTGTAACTAAGAAAGGAAAATATGACAAAGACCATCTTTCTCTCAGTTTTATGTTAATCATTTGACTCATTGTTTCTTATGCCACAGACATTTTAAATAGTATTATGTTTCAGTTAAAATGTGGCATCATTTTGAAACCAGTCACTCTGAGTTTAAAGAGAAAAATACTTCAATCTTTTAAAGGTAAATATGATGATATCTCTTAGACCTGAAACTCATTTGAAAAAATCATGGAGTCTCTTGCTGGGTAAATTTTGTATGTCATTGATTAGACAGCAGTACATCATGGCTGAGAACTTAAAAGTTCTTGTGTAGTCAACATTGGTGAATGCTTGACAGGTGAAAAGTTAGTTAAAAAAAAGTCATGTCAATTTACTTTTAAATTATAAAGTAACTCTTCAAATTAATGATTTAGCCTAAAACATGAGACTGAGTTAACTTCTTTGTCTTCAGGATGTACTTTTGACTTGCATTAATATACAGTTGTGTCTGTAATTACTTACCTATATTGGTTCAAAATAAGTGTGAACTATCATAGAAAATAATTTATGAAAATGCTTGGCCAAGAATACAAATAGTACTAAAATATGCAAAGTGCGAAATAACCTTTTGAATGGTCATTTTTTATTGTAGAACAATTGTATTGTTTACACTGTTGATGCAAAAACAATAGCGAATGACATTTCTAGTTTCTTATCAAGTTATACACACCAAACTATACCCAGAGTCATCTTTCTTCATCATTATACACAATTAAAAAAAAAAAAAAAAGATGTCCGTTACAAGCAAGTACTTGAATTGCGGAAACTTGTAGTACCTTTCCAAGGCTGCAGAGTTTTCTGATGAGATAGATGGAGATATTAATGATTATAATTATGTTTAATATGAAAATAAACATGTCAGTATTAGGAAGATCTGTGTAATTCATTGAAAAAATATACAAAATAACATATGGGTAAAATATCTATTCAAAATAGGCTAATGGATTTTAAAAAACTGAAGTATTAAAGATTTATTGATATGGATTTAGCTTCTATATTATATACTGATCTTTAGAAACTACCACTTTTCAAGTTGGAATGTAGTAACAAGAAAAGCTACAATTATCTGAAAAAAAGATTACTAAAATACTTCTAATTTTTCTTCTAATTCTTCTAATTCTTTCTAATTCTTCTAATTTTTTCTGGCATCATTTTTATGTAAGGCCAACATTTCTTCAAGCAGAAAAATTTATTGTAAGAGATTGAATGCAGGAATAGAAATGAGAATCCAGCTCTTTTCTATTAAAGTGTAAAATAATGGTATCTTTTTCATTACTTATTTTGAATAACATTATTTTCAATAAAATGCATTAATGTATAATTGTGTCTTACAATTATTATTACTATGAAATAAATTTATAAGCAAGTATTTTGAAATCTTAATTTTAATTTCTAATCAAATTTTTTGAAATTGTAAAGATGTCTCAAGATCAAAAATATTAGTACCTGTACTTACTCACCAAGTACAATTTATAAGAATGTTCAAAAAAAGGAATTTTCACTATTGTAAAATCCTGTAAACAACTAAATATATTTTAGGTAAAGGAATTGTGTTGTATTAACTTATGGTATTTATTTTGCCATATAACTATTTTCAACAAAATTTTAATTTTAATTTTAAAAACTTGTGTTTACAATGCAAATTCTGAAACATGAACTCATATGAAATTTTAGCACTACATGGCATAGGAGAAAGCTCTCTCTTTTTTTCTTTCAAAGACCTATTTATTTCTCCATTATTTTGCTTCTAGATTATTCTCTGTCTCCTCAATAGATAAGAATTTCTTCTTTAATTTTAAATCTTTTTGCTATTGATAATGATAAATTTTAGAGTACAAAGACCCTCAACTTCTATGTTCTCAGTTACTGTTGTTAAGATTTGATGCTGCTCTGCTATTGCAAACTTAGATATTAAGGAATTTCACACTCCCCCACTGAGTTATGGACAAAGTTCTCTTTTTAACCACCTAATAGCTGAGAATGGCCTCTCTTCTTTTTCATCACACTAGAAGAGAAGAAATAACTAACATTTTCAGGGACTTTAAAGGACTCTGAAAGTTACATAGATAAATAGATATAAAATATATAGATATATTTTCAGTTTTCATTCAATCAGTCATATGTATGTGTATTAATATATGACTATATAAAAAAAAAAAATATATATATATATATATATATATAATTAAGTGAAACCTGACAATGCATCTCAATTGCTGAGATACCTTGCCTTACCTTCTGTTACAACCAGTGTGAACTCTGAGACATCATTTAAGTTATAGATTAAAAGAATTTTGCTTTCTATTGTCACTTAAATTATTATGATACTGTAAAGACAGCTCCCTACACTGCATTTGGAAAGAGCCTCTATTAGCTGAGGAAAGAACCTCAACTGAAAGAAATACTATTAGTACCCCAATCTCAGAACCACCAATTCTTTTTTTAACCATAGGCATTTTATTGCCAAATAGAGTACACTTTTGTTGAGATTTTTTTTTTAAGATTTTATTTATTTATTTGACAGAGAGAAACACAGCTAGAGAGGGAACACAAGCAGGGGGAGTGAGAGAAGGAGAAGCAGGCTTCCCGTGGAGCAGGGCCTGATGTGGGGCTCAATCCCAGGTCTCTGGGATGGTGACCTGAGCAGAAGGCAGTCGCTTAACCAACTGAGCCACCCAGGCACCCCGAGATTTGATTTTTAAATAAGAATGTAATATTAACAAGACACTGAGTTGGGTTGCAAAATGATTCATTGAAAAATATCAGTATTAAAAATGGATTTATTTTTAATAGAAACATTGATGTTATTTATATTTCTAATTTTATTTTATTTTATTTTTTAAAGATTTTATTTATTTGACAGAGAGGAAACACAAGCACGGGGAGTGAGAGAGGGAGAAGCAGGCCTCCTGCCGAGCAGGGAGCCTGATGCCGGACTCGATCCTGGGTCTCCAGGATCATGACCTGAGCTGAAGGCAGTCGTTTAACCAACTGAGCCACCCAGGCACCCCTATATTTCTAATTTTAATATGCAATATTGTTATGGGAAATTTTTCTATTTTTTATACACAAAGCATCTTTATAAAACTACATTTTAGCATAATATGACAACTGAGGGAAATATAAAATATAAAGGACATTTAATCTGATTTTTTTTAATTGATCATAGAGAGTGTTAAGGACATCCAATCAAATGCTTTTGCATTCTGGTGACCCTACTTTTAAATAAAATTTCAGTGGACATAATAAGTATATTTCTCAATATTTACTCCATTTTTTTTCAAATCAGGGCATTTTTAATATTTTTACCCATGAATGAATGATGTGCTTTATTTTTAAAATTACATTATAATCAAATGTAATTTATCAAATATAAAAGTTCTGATCAGTTGGTACTTACTAGACAATGGAAAGGCAAAAACACAAAGTGTCAGGGAAATCATAGCTTGAAACACTGACCATAGTATACGAGCTCACAAAATAGCAATGGTCCCTCTCGTGTTCCTCCACAGCTCCTTGACAGAATGCCCCCTGGTACTACAGCACTGCTAGCTTCAGACTGTATTAATGTTACTAATTGTATTATTCCTTGACATTTAAAATCGTTGTGCAAATTATTCAACTTCTACCCCAAATGTCTTTATGTTACCTTATTCTTTTTTTAATTTTTTACTTCCTATTTATTTAAGCTTTCTGGTTATAAAAGTATTGTATTCCCACTATAAGAAAATAAACAAATATTACTATAATTAGGCACACAAAGTGAAATTCAAATAAGTTATAAAGCATATGACTTCATGCATAGAATAGACAGTTTAAAATGAGTGGTTGAAGAGCTTGATTCCCTGGGTTCAAACCCTCTTTGCAAGTCTTTTATGTGCATTCTAGGGCAAGGTCATTAAGCTCTCTCTGTGATTCAGTTTCCAAGGGAATTAAATAGTACTGATCTTGTTGGGCTGATGTCAGACTTAAAATAATTAACACTTCAAGAGTAATAGTGACCTCATAAACCTGAATATATCTAAAATTAAATTAGTTAATCTGTTGTAAGGACGATATTAACCTGAGAATACAATTTAAGGACCAATAGACATTTGTTTTATATTAGCAGTAAAATGGTGTACTGTTATCACTTTGATCTCATATTATATATAATATTTGGCAACTGCTATTTCATTCAGCATGAACATATCCCTATATTCATAATTATTACTGTTTTTAATAAATCTCTACTATCCCATTGTATAAAGAAAATGTAATTTAATCAGACTGGTATTTGGGGGATATGTTATTGTTTCTATTTTTAGTTTTGGAGAGAAGGTCAAATTTAGTACTCTTTTACATATATTTTATACAAAGCTGCTTTATTCCTTAAAATGCTTTTCTTGTATCAGAATTACTAGAATTAGGGATATTTAACTCATTCATTCAAACAATATTTAGTGCATGTCTGTATTGAGGCTGGCATTCATCTCAGATCACTGGCACATACTGCCAGGGTTTCTATCCCCATGGAGACTGTAGTCCATGCAGAATAATTTATGCTTTTGACATACACTGTCAAAATCCCTATTGACAAAGCTTGTACCACATCATCTTTTCCTCAAAAAATGTGTGAAATACTTGTCCTTAAACTTCAGCCAAAATGAATAATCTAAATAAGCAAGCAACAATTTAACCAAAAAGCAAACAACAATAGCAATAACAAAAATAGAAAATGTGCAATTTAGTAAGAGAAAAATAATATGACTTTTTGCTTCATTTCCATTGATTTATTTTTAACTATTTTAATTAAGTATTCATACTCAATAGCTCCTGAATCTACCAGTATCTATTATCTATCTGTCATCTATCTGTCTATCGTCTATTGTCTATCTATCTATCATCTATCTATCGTTTATCATCTATCTATCTATCATCTATCATCTATGATCTACCTATCTGTCTGTCTGTCATCTATATATCTTTTAGCATCTATGTATCTCTCCCCTGTCCACTTTTCATTTGCTCTATATGTAGCAGAGGGCACTAACTGCCAATGTAGCTCTCTGGAAGTAAGCGCATTACCCATACTCCTTTTCTTTGTTCTTTTTTTTTTTTTAAGATTTTTACTTATTTGACAGAGAGAAACACAGCAAGAGAGGGAACACAAGCAAGGGGAAGTGAGAGAGGGAGAAGCAGGCTTCCCGCTGAGCAGGGAGCCCGATGTGGGACTCAACCCCAGGTCTCCGGGATCATGACCTGAGCCGAAGGCAGCTGCTCAACCAACCGAGCCACTCAGCCCCCCCCCCCCCATACTCCTTTTCTTTTGTAAGTAGGCATATGATCTAGTTCTGGACAACAAAATATAAACTGATTAGAGCTACAAGGAAAGATCCCTTTTTTTAGATGATCAAACAGAGAGAATATATTATATACATAAATATACTTTTTATATTCTACTTTATTTCAATATCAGACTCCATCTTGTCAGTTTTGTCAGTTGTTTCAGTCTGTAAAGTACTTACTGATGTATAAAACAAGTTCTTTTAATGTGTTAAAATGCACCAAATGAGTCCAAATTTTGTAGCAATGCTGATTGAAGCAACTGATTTTTTTTTAAAGATTTTATTTATGTATTTATTTGACAGAGAGAAACACAGCTAGAGAGGGAACACAAATAGGGGGAGTGATAGAGGGAGACGCAGGCCTCCTGCTGAGCAGGGAACCCGATGGGGGGCTCCATCCTGGGATTCTGGGATCATGATCTGAGCCAAAGGCAGTTGCTTAACCAACTGAGCCACCCAGGCGCCCCTAAAGCAACTGATTTTAATGTTGACTACCATCTATTTGCTATGTGACTTTGGAAAAGTTTAACATATTTAACATATTTGAATTTCAACTTCTTTATCTGTTAAATAGTGATAGTAATATCTATATAACATGGTAAGTGTTAGGCTGGGAAACAAAGTGTATGTTCAATACTAGGAATAGTGCCTTAGTAATTTCTTTTATGACTATTATTATTACAGTTTTAGCTAGAATTCCCCAAGCTTGTAACCAAGAAAGCAAGGCCATATGTCCTTCCTGTTTGTGCTCAAATTATGGTGGCCTCTGGAACTTTATTGTTGAGAATTATACATCATTCATTGTGTTATTCCATTCTTTTTTTTTTTTAAGATTTTATTTATTTATTTGACAGAAAGAAACACAGCTAGAGAGGGAACAAAAGCAGAGGGACTAAGAAAGGGAGAAGCAGGCTTCCCGCCAAACAGGAAGCCCAATGTGGGGCTCTATCCGGGGTATCAGGATCATGACCAGAGCCGAAAGCAGTTGTTTAACCAACTGAGCCACCCAGGCGCCCCTGTTCTTTCCATTCTTATGAGAGTTCATAATAAAGTGTCTCACACACGTTCAAAATCAAAACAAAAACAAAAACAAAGCCTTGTCATTTTTATTCACTTTAATGTCTGCTTTCTTTCTTCTTTCCAATTTTGACCCCACATATTTGTGTCTGCTGCTCACAAAGTTATTTGGGAAGCCTCCTTGTTGTTGATGTTCATTATTGGCATATTAGTATTCATGCACAGCCTACTTTTCCTGATGCTAGAAAAATTTCTAAGTATTCTTGGAACCCAAACATTGATAACTTCTATGAAGAGGTAGGAAAAATGGCTTTATTTCTGAAATTCTGCAAAATTTTATCACTTGTGGCCCTGCAGATAAAGGTTTATACCTAGATGTCCCTGCCATGCTAGTTCCATCAGCTGCAAACCATCATCTCTTATCAAAATTTAAATCTCTAAATATAAGAATCAAATCAAAATTAAGCAGGTATAAAATGCAGTTGCAATAAAACAGTCTTCATCGTCTGATATCACACAGCTCCTCCCTCCAATATAATGGGCAAAAAGCAACCCAAAACAACCCAACATGTCATTGTTGTGTTGTTGTTGTTGTTGTTGTTGTTGTTACATGATTACCAACTATTCAAAATATTAAGTCAAAAATTGGGAATCAAGAAAAAGATTCATACATATTCAAAATAAATATTGTGCCAATGAAATACAAATCAAAATGTGAAGGTGGGATGTCAAAAACATTAATAGTGTACCTGAAATATACTGTTTTCCTTTGTAAAGTAAGAAATACTATTAACAAAGCATCGTTGAGTTTTGTCTTTTGCCATAGTAAGATTTAAAATACCCCTCATGTGGGTGCCTGGGTGGTGCCATCAGTTTAGTGATGGACTCTTGGTTTTGGCTCAGGTTATGATCCCAGTGTCATGAGAGAAAGCCTCGTGTTGGGCTCTGCACTCAGCAAGGAATGTGCTTAGATTTCTTTCTCCCTCCCCCTCTCACTCTTTCCCTCCTCAAGTAAATAGAAAATAAAAATTAATCTAAAAAAAACCTCCCTTCATGATATTCAACACCACAGAAGTTTAAAAGTAAAGATAATTATCATGCCTAAAAATATTCATGTACTGGGAAAAGGCAGAAAAAGTCATCACTTTTATTCTGATTTTGACACATTAACATGTAAGTTAAAGGCACATATTCTAAATAATACATTCAAAGTGTTTAGTATTTGTTGATAATACCAGGTAACCATTTTCTCCTGTATGCTTTACCTTATATTTATGATTATTATGTTGTAAAAAATTTCTTACCCAAAGAAGGTTTGAATGAATCTGAATCAGGAACACATATCACATAACATTGCATTTTTGTAATTTTGTTAAGGAATAAAAACAATTTCAGATATTACAACAGATGATTACAAACAACTTACATATGACATCTTGCACTTTCTATCATCCTAAAATTTGTAAAATACACTTTCTCCAGCTGTTATCACAGTTGTTAAAGAAACACAAGATATTGGCAGGTTAGGGATAATTAGTTCTATTTTATAAAAAGAGACGTGGTAGGACTAAAATACAATTTCATCAGTTTTAATAACAGTATATTATTTCAAAGATTTGAACCAGTGAAACACTGATGTAGGGATATGACTGAAGTGGTGGTATGAAAGATATATGACATAGGCAATAGTACATGTTCCAGAGAAGGAAAACAGGCTTATAAGTGAGAGTCTTTTGTTTTCAATTTCAGTGACCTGTAATGTGGTGAAAAACATGTAAATTTTTCAGGCTCAGTTTTCACATTAATAAAAGTCAGATAATAAACAAACAGTCCCCCCCATTGGTCTTGTGTGAGGATTTAATAAGAAAAAAAAAAAACTACATTAAATTCCATTTAAGTGTTTAGCACATGGCATAAAACCTCAATCAATAGTTTTCTTTTGCCATTTTATTTATGTTAGCCACAACCACACTTATATTAATCACTTTCCCTGGCCCCACTCAAATACACACATGTACACACACACACACACACACACACACACACACACAGTTTATTTGATCTTGTAAATTTTGCATAAATAGTTATGGCCTCAGAATGCTACCTTGGTTATAAATAGCTTTCTCTTCTGATATTTTAAAGAAAGCTTTCCAGCTATTAAGTCAAACTTAAATCCATGCTTTTTAGAAATGGACATGGTGTCTACTATTTAAATAATAAATGCATATGTTTCCATTCCTTTTAACCTGATGGATTCTTCATGATGGAGAAGTCTATTTTAAATACTGTAGAATATTGTTCCTTTGAGCCATGGTTGAAAATGAAATTTTATATGGCATTAAAGTGGCCTATAAATCTTTAAATTATTCTAGACTCTAGACTTGCACTTTCTATGTTACCTTGTGATCAAAAACAAGAGTGAAAAAATCATATAGTGATCACTTAATAAAGATTTAAGCAAAACGTCATAAATAGCAACCCCATGTTGCTTTTACTTATTTCTAACCCCTGATAAATGTGTTAAAAGCTGGTCATCACTAGTTCAGAATTTATTTTAAGTCTGTATTCATGAATGTTATGTTGTATAGACATTTAATCTTTGACAATTCAAGGAGAATTTTTTTTTTGAAAGGATAAAGTAGCAACAGCTGCCTTGACACTATATACCAAGTGGACAGGTTTCTAACATCAAGGAGTGGTTAAGGTCAATATCTCAATTACCCTTTGTCCTGTAAATGATTCTTTCAATGTATAAAGAAAAGTGTCTTGTCAGGATAACATGAGAGAAGATTGTGCACTTAGTGTCCAGGATCTATTTTTCTTTGGATAAACAGAATACTTCACTTTCTTCCCTTTCTGCCAATCTTCCTTTCACAAGAACTAAATTACCTAAGTGGAGAGCAGGTTGTTACTTGTCTGAACTTCAAAATCCTAAAAGTAATGGCAATTTGCCGTATCGAAGACATGGCAAAGACTGACCTTGTTTTTACTTAAACACTCCTCCCCATTTAGATATTGACAATATAGACAATGATACTGTCCTATTATTTTCTGCCACGGTTTATGTTTATTGGGAGAAATCAATATCTTTACAGAACTTTTTTTCTTTTCTTTTCATCATGACTTCTACTAAACTATTCATTAGAGTAGAAACTTTCACAGATCTGGTTACTCTAACAACAGAAATCAAAAGATTATAACCCTGAATTATAATTTTAAATACTGCTCTACCTGGAGTGAATTGGAAAGACAAAATTAAAACAGGAACAGGGACTAGGAAAAATGATTCTGGGGGTATGAAGAAAAAGGAAGGTGGTACCATCTTCAGCTTGGATAATTCTGTATCTAGGTTTGGTCACCATATTCCCATTGAAAGGCATCAATGCAGTATATATATATCAAAAGATAGATGTTAATCCAATTTCCAACATGCATTAAATTTATGACTTTTATTTAAGGAGATTACAAACTCATCTTTTCTTCCATTTCTGTGTTTTCAAAATAACTGTAAAATGAGTCAAATATGTAAAGTGTGTGGGTAGCTAGCTAGAACATAGTAAATGGTCAATAAATTTGCTAATATTGTCATGGCCTAGCTTCTTTCAGAAATGTTTCCTTTGACAGATACCTTCAGATTTAAGCCATTTTTTTGGTCAGGTTCCTTTTTCTTTCTTTCTTTCTTTCTTTCTTTCTTTCTTTCTTTCTTTCTTTCTTTCTTTCTTTTTTTTTTTTATCACATTGTTTTATTTTTTCAGTGTTCCAAGATTGATTGTTTATGCTCTACACCCAGTACTCCATGCAATGCATGCCCTCAATACCCACTACCAGGCTCACCCATCACCCCACCACCCTCCCTTCCAAGACCCTCAGTTTGTTTCTGAGACCAAAGTCTCATGTTCTATCTCCTTCCCTAATTTACTCCAATTCACATTTCCTTTTATTCTCCTACTGTCCTCCATATTACTCCTTATGTTCCACAAGTGATACCATGTGATATTTGACTTTCTCTGCTTGGCTTATTTCACTCAGCATAATCCCTTCCAATCTGGTCCATGTTGCTACAAAAACTGGGTATTCATCCTTTCTGATGGAGGCATAATATTTCATTGTATATATGGACCACATCTTTATCCATTCATCTGTTGAAGGGCACTGTGACTCTTTCCATAGTTTGACGATTGTGGCCTTTGCTGCAATTAACATTGGGGTACATATGGCCCTTCTTTTCACTACATCTGTATCTTTAGAGTAAATACCCAGTAGTGCAATTGCAGCATCATATGGTAGCTCTATTTTTAATTTTTTGAGGAATCTCCACAATGTTTTCCAAAGCAGCTGCAACAACAGTGAAAGAGGGTTCCCCTTTCTCCACAGCCTCTCCAACACTTGTTGTTTCCTGTCCTGTTAATTTTGGCCATTCTGACTGGTTTAAGGTGGTATCTCCATGTGGTTTTGATTTGAATTTCCCTGATAGCTAGTGATTCTATAGTGATATCTTGTCCCGATTCTGATTGCAGCTAAAGGTATCAAAGAGCAATTTTCTTTTCTCCTCCTCTTAAAAGTTATGTAAAACTTCAGAGTTTAAGTAGAGTTTAAAGAGTTTAAGTAACACTAACCAAAATCTTATAAATTTTTTTAATTGGAAAAAATACTACTTCAAGTGACTATTACTCAACTCTTAATTTGCCCAAATTTTACCCTGTTATCAAAGATCAATTTTGAATTGTGATAACCTGAAATGTCAATCAGAGCACAGGAGATATTGCAGTGGAAAAAAGAAAGAAAGAAACCCATAGATAAATATAGGAATGAACAAGCATTTTGTTTGAAATATCTGGGTTGGACTTATTGCCTTCATCATTATGTTTGAAGTACCTAGGATGATTCATAATACTGTATTTGGCTATATACAGATAACATATTAATTGCTCATTTAGTAAGAGCTGCCTAGTGAAAAAGAAAACATTGTAAACACACTAGTTTAAAGATATTCTTGGATACTTTGCAAATGTCATATTATTAAATTCATTCTAAATAATTAGAAGTGTTGAAATATTGAAACTATCAATCATCCTGAGTTAGTCTCTCTCATACACACACATGCACACACATACATTTTGTAATCACAATATTTTATGTACAAAAATAAAAATTAGTATTTTAATCATTTTTAGTACAGTCCACATGTTGTAAGTATATTGCATGGGATCGAAAAAAAGGAGATGCTCTTTTGTTCATCTTTCCTTATGGTTTTGATTCTGATCTCCCAAATTATTAGGAAAATATTTTGTTTTCATTTTCTTTTAAGCATCCTCCAATGTCTTTGAGTATGCTTCAGAATAATATAGTTGCATCAAAAAATTGAAGTTTAGATTTAAGTTCTATTATCATATAGCTTTCTTACCATAGTGATTTAAAGGTCTCACTCTATATGTGCACTTAAAATTAATGTAATAAATAATAAGAAATGATCCATAAAGTGTCACATATTAAGTACTCATGAGTATAGATCTTCTATCCTTCTTTTTCACTAGTCAACCATTGTTTTCCTCCTTTACACCATCCCCCATTACTAACAAGAAAAACTGTAGTCTGACATTTTATTTGGATTATTAAGAGACTTTTTCTAATTCATTTATTAATTGTAGTTCATTTGAATGTAAGTTGTGTTAAATTGCACATCTTTCCCACAAATCTATGGGCAAATCATCTTTGACAAAGCAGGAAAAAATATCCAGTGGGGAAAAAGACAGTCTCTTCAATAAATGGTGCTGGGAAAATTGGACAGCTACGTATAGAAGAATGAAACTAGACCGTTCTCTTACACCACACACAAAGGCAAACTCGAAATGGATGAAAGACCTCAACGTGAGGCAGGAATCCATCAAAATCCTGGAAGAGAACATAGGCAGTAACCTCTGTGACATCGGCCACAGCAACTTCTTTCAAGACACGTCTCCAAAGGCAAAGGAGACAAAAGCGAAAATGAACTTCTGGGGCTTCATCAAAATAAAAAGCTTCTGTACAGCAAAGGAAACAGTCAACAAAACAAAGAGGCAACCCACAGAATGGGAGAAGATATTTGCAAATGACATTACAGACAGAGGGCTGGTATTCAAGATCTATAAAGAACTACTCAAACTCAACATCCAAAAAGAAGATGAACACATCAAAAAATGGGCAAGAGACATGAAGAGGCACTTCTCCATAGAAGATATACAAATAGCTAACAGACATGAAAAAATGTTCAGCGTCACTAGCTATCAGGGAAATTCAAATCAAAACCACACTGAGACACCACCTTACACCAGTCAGAATGGCCAAAATTAATAAGTCAGGAAACAACAAGTGTTGGAGAGGCTGTGATGAAAGGGGAACTCTCTTACACTGTTGGTGGGGATGCAAGTTGGTGCAGCCACTTTGGAAAACAGTGTGGAGATTCCTTAAAAAATTAAAGATAGAGCTACCCTATGACCCTGCAATTGCACTACTGGGCATTGACCCCAAAGATACAGATGCAGTGAAAAGAAAGGCCATATGTACCCCGATGTTCATTGCAGCAATAGCCACAATTGACAAACTGTGGAAAGAGCCAAGGTGCCCATCAACAGAAAAATGGATAAAGAAGATGTGGTACATATATACAGTGGAATACTACACCTCCATCAGAAAGGATGAATATCCAACTTTTGTAGCAACATGGACTGGATTAGAAGAGATTATGCTGAGTGAAATAAGCCAAGCAGAGGAAGTCAAGTATCACATGGTTTCACTTACTTGTGGTGCAGAAGGGGTAATGTAGAGGACAGTAGGAGAAGGAAAGCAAATGGGAAGTAGGGTAATCCAGGGAGAGAAATGAAACAAGACTTTGGACACAGAAACAAACTGAGGGACTTGGAGGGAGGGGAGTGGGGGGATGAGAGAGCCTGGTGGCGGGTACTGAGGGCACCTATTGCATAGAGCACTGGGTGTGGGGAATGGGGAATTAATCTTGAAACACTGGAAAAAAAATTAAGTAACAATAAAAAAAATTGCACATCTTTCTTCTTATCTCCATCCCTGTTATAAATATCCATTTACAAATACAAGCAAATTTATTAAGTAAAAACATAATTACTGATCACTTTAATCAAGCAGAAGTTCACAAATCAAACTCAAAATATAATATGTTTCTCCAAAATACACATAAAAATAAATAATTTCTGAAGGATTTTTAATAACACATATTTTATGAAAGCCTTGCTTTCTCAAATCCAGGAAGCATCTCTGTCTATTCAGTCATAACATTTATAGTGTTGCTAGTTCAGTTTGGGATATCACTTGTGAAGGTGCACTAAAACAGCTTTGAGGCATTACACAGAAATCAAAATCCTTACTAACTTTCATCAGACCGCTAAACATTTAATGAAATCTAAAGTCATAAAAGCAATATAAACATACAAATACTTCATTTATTTATAGGAAGTGCAGCTTATGTTCCAGAAGTCTTCTACCTCATATCTCTTTCCTCCAATGGAACTATCACAAATCTTTGCTTTCATCAAATTTGAATAGAAGATTTAGGAAAAGTCAAGTCATCTTCTTACAAAATTGTGAAGTGAACTTTAGATTTATGAAACTGTATATATGAGAAAAAAGTTTTTTTAATACTTTGCTATTTGTATTCAGCTTTCTAACTTATAGAAGCACACATTTCTGAATTTTTATTATGATTTTTAAGAATAATTCTTCAGTGAACATACTGAAAAACAGCAACTTTACATATAAATACTTTTTTATCAGCCAGTTTATCAGTTGAGCTGATCCTTTATATGATTACAAAGGCCTAGTGCATTCATTTGTAGACTTCAAAATCTTTTCTATTCTGTTTAAGTATTCATTTCCCAAACATCTCAAATATATCAAAACAACCAAATAATCACATTGACTGTATGTGAGATAATCAATGTAAGCATTATCTTAAGTGTATTAATATACACCATAATATACTGAAAAGCAGTGCAGTTAAAAATAAAAAAATAAATATACTGATCAATAGAAGTTCATTTAAAATAAATGAAGGATGAAATGAACTCTAATATATAAATGCTTCTAAAATAATGTCAACTTAATGGCAAATGGGATGGTAGGTAAAGGTCATTCTGAGCTGAAGTATGCATTAACACCTTGATTTTACTGTGTTATAGTAACTTAATCATTTAATCTTGCTTACTGTCCAAACATTTGGCAGTCCTTCCTATTCCTTGCATTTTCTTTTTTTGAGCACTTTAGAATATCATAACTTTTCCCTGTCTTTCTTTTCATCTAAACCATATTGTTCTTCAAGGTTTAGTTGAAAATCCACAATATGCTCCTCTAAACCTCTGGCCTGTTTTCATTCAGCTCTATGTCTATGTGCCCAAATGTGGTTCTTCTCCTTTTTGCTTTTCTTTCCCTGCTTCTTTCTCATCTTTGCTCTTCTCCATCTTCTTTGATTAAACTTATCATCAGCCTTCCAAAGATCCATAGTTGTTAGTGTTCTTAGTTGGATCTTTTCTTCCATAATTAGGTTTTAAACTACTAAAGAAAGCTATTATGTCTGATTGTTTAAAAATGCTATTATAAACTTGCAAGATCATTCTGTATTACATTAATTACTCTATTGTTTCATTAGTATATAAGGTGAAATAAGTAATTGAATGAGCTTCAAATTTTATTTCTTAGAGAAGTTGTACATAGGTCATTGGTCAGTATAAGAAAAAGAGCAACAGGGGGTGCCTGGGTGGCTCAGTTGGTTAAGTGACTGCCTTTGGCTCAGGTCATGATCCCGGAGACCTGGGATCGAGCCCCACCCCGGGATTCCTGCCCCGGGGGAAGCCTGCTTCTCCCTCTCTCACACCCCCCAGCTTGTGTTCCCTCTTTCTTAAAAAAAAAAAAAAGAAAGAAAGAAAAAGAGCGACATAGAAGATGTTCCCAAGCAACAGAAGAGCTTGCAATATCTGTTTATTAATGGGGGCATGTGTGTAAAATAGTAGTTTTGGAGTGGAATTTAGAAGTTTTGCTTTGAGTTTGATACATTTAAAATATGATAGGGGGTCTGGCTAGTTCAGTTGGTTTGGCAACCGACTTGGTATCAGCTCAGCTATTGATCTCGGGGTCCCCTCCCAGTGCTTGCTCACTCTCTTTCTTTAAAATAAAGAAATTAATTTAAATAAATAAAGTATGATAAATTTAAAGTGGTTATTAGAGTAGACAGTTTATCAGTTTAGATTACGGAGGAGAATTTATGCTAGAGATAAAAACTGGATGTATCAATCAAAGTTTAATTAGAGAAGCAAACATATTAACATGGTGTATATTGTATTGCATATACACACACACTTCATTCATCCATTTATTTTTGGTTATAAGAATTTGAGCTTTAAGCAATTTGGGGTGTTAATTAAGTAATCCCTAAAGCTCTTCTAATAATGTCTGATGCTGGAAAGAAAAACACACGGGGCCGGCAAGTCAAGGTAGAAAGCTCGATGTAAAGTGGGAGAGGTCATGAAAGATCAAGCGGGAACCCATTAGCATGAGCTGACTCCCAGTAAGATGGACTCTGCAACCTGTATCCCTTATTGTTGCCTCTGATCTCCATGGGGGAGGAAACTTATAGAAATTGGGTCCTTTGTCATTCCAATAAACACACTCTCTGGACCCAGAAGTGTGAGAAGCGAAGACAGAATCCAAAGGAAAGTGAACGCCGTCCAAGCTCAGCCACTGCCTCATGTCATTGAATTAAGGCTGCCGATAAGCAACAATATATGTGAGCTACAAAACAGCTTCGGCTTCACTTTTGCCTTGCAGTTGCGAATAGGATATCTTTGGTGAAATCTTTGAGAAATTAAGATTTATCTCTTCAGGCAAGTAGTGGTACCTTAATGAAATTGAATGTTGACAGAGAAGTTCTAGGACTGATACTTGAGACATTCCAGATTTGTTATACGGTTTGTCTTCTAGAATTGTTTTTAAGAGAAAGAGAGAGAATACTTAGCCATTTTGTTTACTGAAAACTATTTCAAGAATATTTCCAGTGAGAAAGCATTAAGGTCACTGTCACTTTTTATTTAGAGCATTGAGTAATGTCCAAATTATTTTCTTTGTCATGGAGAGATAACATAAGAAAAAATTAGATGATGCATAATATTAAGATGGGAAAATATGCTTATACTGAAGCAATCAAAAAACTATCTAGGGGGCGCCTGGGTGGCTCAGTGGTTAAGCCTCTGCCTTCAGCTCAGGTCATGATTCCAGAGCGCTGGGATCGAGCCCCGCATGGGGCTGCCTGCTTGGCAGGAAGCCTGCTTCTCCGTCTCTCATACCCGCTGCTTGTGTTCCTTTTCTGGCTGTGTTTCTCTCTGTCAAACAAATAAAATCTTTAAAAAAAAAAAAAAAAAAACTATCTAGATGCTTAGGACACTATGTTCTCAAAAGTTAAATGAAATCTCAAAGCACAAGTAGGGCTCTGGGCAAGACATTCAATGTCACCATAAGAAGTAGAGTGAGAATTTGAAGGATTTACAGCCTAATTAGAATTGAATTTTATCTGTGAAGCAATAATTAGATGAAGGATGAAAAAGAATAGATACAGACATTGGAAATTTACCTGCTTTGGGATGTTACCCACTCTGTCTATTAGCCTATTCCAAATATGTGCTTTCTGTAATTTTATTACACATCTCCACTGTATTTTGCTCTCAGAAAAGGTTCCTGTCTCTATTAGATACTCATCCTCTCTCAATTTGTTAAGTATGTATCCAGTTCAATAACAAGAAGAACAACAATATGGAACAAATGTCTCTATGCTTCTGACCCTCAAACTCTTTCTCCTTTACTTTTTATTTGAATTTGAGTCGTTCCCTGGATCTCACTCACCACTGACATTTTAAAATCCAACAATTTAATATCTTTTTCCATACCTGAATTTAAAATATTCTCTATAAAGAAATTAAAAGCTTCCTAAATTTAATGGAAAGTATTTCCATCCCTGTATGACTGTATCATTATATGGTTTTTATCAACACTGCAGAACTCTAGCCCCATATTTATCTGTACTCTCTTTGTTTGCCTTCATTAACCTGGTGCTTATTTGAAAATTTCTTTTCAGTTTTCTTTTTACATCTTAAATTTACAGTCTCACTTTTTTTTTTTTCCTTTCACTTCTCCGGGTGCTTTACACATGAGTATTTGACTGTATTCTTGACATCCTTTCTTGGGCATACAATAGTCTCCTCTTTGTTCCTGCCTAAATTATAACTATAATTACAATTCCATTTACCAAAAGCTTTTATGCTAGCAGTAAAACCTAACATGCATCAGGTTCTTCTCTGTTTGTCTTTATATCAACTCAATATTATGATCTCAATCTTCATATTAGCAACTAAGAATGAAGAAGTAGGTAACTTGGTCAAGGTCACATAGCTAGCACATTGCTTACCTGGAATTTGAACTCAGGCAGATTGGACCGAGAGTCTTCATTTCTAATTGCTCTATTCTGTGTCCCCTCAACTAGTACAATTACTTGAAAATCACACTCATTTAACTCCCTGTCTACATCAGATGGGATACCCCTTTGGAAAAAAAATAAATTAATTAACCAAAATGATGTTTTATTTGAAGATTTACTTACTCTTACTCAGTTTATGAAAACTGCAGGTTTAAGTCTCTAAGACTTAGAAACAGAATCCTCAGTTGGAAAGAGTTCAGTTATTTTAGCCAGTAAAAAAAAATTCAGCCACATAGAAAGCCCTCAAAAAGATGTGTTGAATAAACTAATGAGGGATGAATAATGAATCATAAGATGACTGAAAATGGAGTTCATCTAACAAAGTTAAATTTCTTAACTTCAAAATATATCATAGAATATTTTAAAAGTCTTAGGGATTTATATCAGACTTTTTTTAAGTGTAATATTCTAGAATAGAGCTGAGCTTGTTTATCATTGGCTTTCCCATACTATACAATTCAGCAATTTGTACTGGTAGTTCCTAGTCTAGGAATACAGATAGAAAATAAAAACCTTTAAGACAGATTTATCTATAATGAAAATACTAAACAAATTACTGTCACTCTCATCAAATGCATTTACATTTCCAAACGCATTCTAGTCTTTTCATACACTAAATAGAGAAACTTTCTTCTGTTGGATGAATCAGCACCAGAAAGAGCTATTACCAAAGCCTCTAATATGTTGGGGATCAAAAATCGAATAGCAAGCTTCTGGAACATGAAGGTGGAAGAAAGCATTATCCCTTAAAATGATCTTGGGATTTTAGAAATGTGCTTTTATTATATTCTTTCTGGGATTTCTAGATAGATGAGACAAAGTGTTATAGCAAAAAGGAAACTGGACTTGGAAGAATTGACTCTCATTTTAAGCACATTCACTCTATGACCTTGGCAATAAAAAGACAGGCTCGAATGATGTAATGTTTAAGGTTTGCCCAGCTCTAATGTTCTATGAATTAAATAAGATTCTAGCTTTTAAGGAACAGAAAATCATTACATATCTTACATGTGTGACTGATTTGTGTGCCTCTGTATATGCATATGTATAACTTTAGATAGCAAGAGGATTAGTGTTTGACTGCAGGGTTTTTCTTTATTCTGCAATTTACTTTTATTGCCAAAATAAACAAAAAGAGATTTAATGTATTCCACTGAATTCCAAGTAAGCTATTGATTTTTCCCCAAATTTCTAAATAACACTTTTATTCAGTATAAATCATGGCCAATATTGCCAATAATTCTTATACTCTGCATTTTGATGTAATTTGTATACATTAGTAAACCAAAAAAACTGTCACATGTCAAGTGTCACATTAATACATCAGTATGATGCAAATCATTTTTTCTCTGCTCTCTTTATTTTTTGCAAAAGATTGTAAAAATATTTTAATAAATAAATGGAATTCAAAGAATGAGAAACTAAAGCAGGATTACCCAGTTAACAAAAATAAGGTACCTGATATTTTTTAGGTTTTTATTTAAATTCTAGTTAAATAACATACAAAGTAGCATTAGATTGAGGTGTACAGTATAGTGATTCAATACACCATACAAGTGCTCATCACAAGTACACTTCTTAATCCCCCTCACCTATTTAACCCATGCTCCCACCCTCCTTTTCACTGGCAACAGTCAGTCACTTTGTTCTCTATAGCTAAGAGTCTCTTTCTTGGTTAGTCTTCCCTGTCTTTCATTTTCCACTTTTCTCATTTGTTTTATTTCTTAAATTCCACATATGAGAGAAATCATATGGTATGTGTCTTTTACTGACTTATTTCACTTAACATTATATTCTCTAGCTCCATCCATGTTGTTGCAAATGGTAAGATTTTGTTATTTTTATGGCAGAATAATATTCTGTTGTGTATTTATACCACATCTTTATGCATTAATAATCAATGGACACTTGTGTTCTTTCTGTAATTTGGCTCTTGTAGATAAAGCTGCTATAAGCATCAAGGTGCATGTATCCCTTTGAATTACTATTTTGTATTCTTTGTGTAAATACTTAGCAGTACAATTGCTGGATCTTAGGTAGTTCTATTTTTTTTTTTAAGATTTTATTTATTTGACAGAAAGAAACACAGACAGAGAGGGTACACAAGTAGGGGGAGTGAGAGAGGGAGAAGCAGGTTTCCCGCAGAGCAGGGAGCTTGATGTGGGACTTGGTCTCTGGTCTCTGGGATCCTGACCTGAGCTGAAGGCAGTCACCCAACCAACTGAGCCACCCAGGCGCCCCAGGTAGTTCTATTTTTAACTTTTTGAGGAACCTCCATACCCTTTTCCAGAGTGCCTGCACCAGTCTACATTCACACCAACAGTACAGGATGGTTTCCCTTTCTCCACACACTTGCCAACACCTGTTGTTTCCTGTGTTGTTAGTTTTAACCATTCTGGTAGGTGGGAGGTGGTATTTCATTGCAGTTTTGATTTGCATTTCCCTAATAGTGACCAATGTTGAGCATCCTTTCCTGTGTCTGTTGGGCATCTATATGTCATCTTTGAAAAGATGTTTATTCAAAAAAAAAAAGAAAATATGTTTATTCATGTCTTCTGCCCATTTTTTAACTGGATTATTTGTTTTGTAGGGTGTTGAGTTTTATAAGTTCCTTATATATTTTGGATACTAATCCTTTATCAGATATGTCATTTATGGGTGCCTGGGTGGCTCAGTGGGTTAAGCCTCTGCCTTCGGCTCAGGTCATGATCTCAGGGTCCTGGGATCGAGGCCCGCATCGGGCTCTCTGCTCAGCAGAGAGCCTGCTTCCTCTGCTCTCTCTGTCTGCCTCTCTGCCTACTTGTGATCTCTCTCTCTCTGTCAAAGAGATGGATACAATATTAAAAAAAAAAAAGATATGTCATTTGCGCATAATTTCTATTCCATAGATTGTCTTTTATTTTTGTCAGTAGTTTCTTTCACTTTCTGGAAGATTTTTATTTTGATGAAGTCCTAATAAGTTTATTTTTGCTTCTCATTCCCTTGTCTCAGGATACATATCTAGTAAAATGTTGCTATGGCCAATGCCAAAGAGGTTGTTGCCTATGTTCTGTAGGATATTAATGGTTTCATGTCTCACATCTAGGTCATTAATCCATTTGGAATGTATTTTTATGTATGACATAAGTGGTTCAGTTTCATTCTTTTGATGTTTCTGTCCAGTTTTCCCAATGCCATCTGTTGAAGACCCTGTCTTTTTCCCACTGTCTTTCCTACTTTGTCAAGTTTTAGTTGACCATTTGGTTGTGGGTTCATTTCTGGATTTTTCTATTCTGTCTAATTGATCTACGTGTCTATTTTCATGCAGTACCATACTGTTTTGATCACTACAGATTTGTAACGTAACTTGAAGTTGGAAATTGTGATACCTCCACTTTGTTTTTCCTTTTCAAGGTTACTTTGGCTATTTGGGGTCTTTTGTGGTTCTATACAAATTTTAGGATTATTTGTTCTAGAACTGTGAAAAATGGTGGTATTTGGATAAGAATTGAATTAAATGTGTAGATTGCTTTGGGTAAAATGAACATTTTAATAATATTTGTTTTGCCAATTCATGAACATGAAATGTTGTTCCATTTCTTTGTGTCATCTTTAGCTTCTTTCATCATTGTTTTCTTAAAGATATTTATTTATTTATTTATTTATTTATTTGAGAGAGAGAGAGAGAGAGAGAGAGAGAGAGAGAGAGAAGAGGATGACAGCAGAAGTGGAGGGAGAGAATCTCAAACTCTGTGCTCAGGGCAGTACCTGACATGGGCCTCTATCTCACAACCCTTACCTTATGACCTGAGCCGAAACCAAGAATTTGACTAAACCACCCAGGTGCCCCTCATCAGTGTTTATTTATAGTTTTTAGAGTATAGATCTTTCACCTCTCTGATTAGGCATCTTTTGGTTTTCTTACGTTATAAATGAGATTGATTGCTTGATTTCCCTTTCTCCTGTTTCATTATTGGTGTAGAAGTGTAGATGTTTCACTATTGGTGTAGAATATATCTGTACATTGATTTTGTATTCTGAGACTTTACTGAGTTTGTATATCAGTTCTAGCAATTTTTTAGTGGAGTCTTTCAGGTTTTCAGTATAGAGTATCATGTCATCTGCAAATAATGACAGTTTGACTTCTTTGCTGATTTGGATACCTTTCGTTTGTTTTTTGCTGTCTGATTCCGTGGCTAGGACTTCCAGTACTATGTTAAATAGTATCTTCCCAGTGGTGAGAGTGGACATCCCTGCCTTGTTCCTGATTATAGAAGAAAAGCTCTAGTTTTTCCTCATTGAGGATAATATTAGTTGTGGGTTTTTCATATATGGCCTTTATTATGTTGAGGAATGTTCCTTCTAATTTTACTTTGTTAAGGGTTTTTAAATTTTTTTTATTTTAATTCAGTTTAGTTAACATATAATGTATTATTAGTTTTGGGGGTAAATGTGTGTAGTGATTCATCAGTTGCCAACACCCAGTGCTCATTACATCAGGTGCCCTCCTTAATGCCCATCAACCAATTACACCATCCCCCCACTCAACTCCCCTCCAGTATTGTTGAGGATTTTTTGTTTGTTTGTTTGCTTGTTTGCTTAATGAATGAATGTTGTACTTTGTTAAATGCTCTTATGGTTCTTATATTTTTCTTTTATTAATGTGGTGTATCATGTTGATTGATTTAGCAATATTGAAACACACTTGCAAGCTAGGACTAAATCCCACCTAATTGAGGTGAGTGAATTTTTTAATGTATTGTTGGATTTTGTTTGCTAATATTTTATTGAGAATTATAGCATCCATATTCATCTCAGATATTGTCCTGTAATTCTCTTTTTTTAGTGGAGTCTGTCTGGTTCTGGTATCTGGGTAATGCTAGCATGATAGATGAATTTGGAAGTTTTCCTTCCTTTTCTATTTTTTGGACTAGCTTGAGAAAAATAAGTATTAACTCTTCTTTAAATATTTGGTAGAATTTGACTGTGAGGCCATCAGACTCTGGACTTTTATGTATTAGGAGGTTTTAGATTACTAATTCAATTTCTTTGCTCTTTATTTGTCTATTCAAGTTTTCTATCTCTCTCTGTTTCAGTTTGGTAATTTATATGTTTCTGGGAATTTATCCATTTCTTCTAGTTGTCCAATTTGTTGGCATATAGTTTTTCATAATATTCTATTATAATTGTTTAGATTTCTGTGGTGTTGGTTGTTATTTCTCCCCTCATTTGTGATTTTATTTAATTGGGTCCTTTCTCATTTCTTTTTAATATGTCTGTACTAGACGCTTATCAATTTTATGAATTTTTTTCAAAAAAGCAGCTCCTAATTTCATTGATCTGTTTTGTTGGGATTTTGTTTTGTTTTGTTTTGTTTTTAGTTTCTATATTATTTATTTTTGCTCTAATCTTTATTATTTCCTTCCTTCTGCTGCCTTTAGGTTTCACTTGTTCCTTTTCTAACTAGGTTTAAGATTGGATTTTTTTATGTGAGATTCTTTTAATTTTTTATTTGAGATTTTTCTTGCTTGAGGTAGACCTATATTGCCATATACACCCTTCTTAGGACTGTTTTTGCTGTATCCCAAAGGTATTGAACCATTGTGTTTTCATTTTCATTTGTTCCCATGTATTTTTTTTTTCTACTTTGATTTTCTGGTTAAGCAGCATGCTATTTAATCCCCCTGTATTTGTGGTTTTCCTAATTTTTTCCTTGTGGTTGAATTTTAGTTTTATAACATCAGGGTTGAAAAAGATGCATGGTATGATTTCAATTTCTTTGTGTTTGTGAACTAATATGTGATCTACTCTGAAGAATGTCTCTGTGCACTTGAAAAGAATG
Organism: Spilogale gracilis; assembly: GCA_004023965.1. Taxonomy (NCBI): domain Eukaryota; kingdom Metazoa; phylum Chordata; class Mammalia; order Carnivora; family Mephitidae; genus Spilogale; species Spilogale gracilis. The sequence continues at coordinate 32,392 of PITA01008751.1, forward strand.
TGTATTCTGCTGTTTTAGGTTGGAATGTTCTGAATATATCTGTTAAGTCCATCTGGTCCAATGTGTCATTCAAAGCCATTGTTTCCTTGTTTATTTTCTATTTAGATGATCTGTCTATTGCTGTAAATGGGGTGTTAAAGTCCTCTATTATTATTCTGCTATTATAAATTAGTTCCTTTATACTTGCTATTAATTGCTTTATGTGTTTGGGTGTTCCTATGTTGGGTACATAAATATTTACAACTGTTAGGTCTTCTTGTTGGATTGTCCTTTTATTATGATATAGAAGTCACCTGATTTTTTTTACCCCCTTTTTCATTTTCAGAGACTGAGACAAAAAATAGTAAAAGTAAAGCCTAGTGTTATAGAATAAGAAGCAAGAAAATTTTGAAGGTTTATTTTGAATCTGTCCATATTTAATCAATAATGGCAAACTTATGCTCAAAATTATGCAGCATTATGTGAATACCAGAAATACGAAAATCATACAATGTGTCCAGCATTGGTATTATTTTATACCAAATAATTACTATGTCAATATTCACATATTACAGTATTTCTAATGAAAATACCCAGGTATAGAACAAATAAGACCTATTCAAGGGGCCCTAAGATTTGTAGACATTTAACAGATTATTATCAACAATGATGGGTTTATGCCCACATTTTTCTCCTGGGACCCTACTGGCCTTATCTATTCACTCCCAATTTTACAAATATTAATTTAACCTTCAGACATTTGCAAGGTAAATCAAGTAATTTATTATTGCTTATAAACTTCATAGTATTTATTCTGAAATTTTTCACATTGCAAAATAGTAATTTTCTAAAACAAAAAAAAATACACAAATCAGAAAGAAAATAAATAAATTCAAATAAAATAAGAATTTATTAAAACTAAACAAGAATAGGGGTGCCTGGGTGGCTCAGTTGTTAAGCATCTGCCTTTGGCTCAGGTCATGATCCCAGGGTCTTGGGATTGAACCCCTCACTGGGCTTCCTGCTCAGTGGGAAGCCTACTTCTCTCTCTTTCTCACTCCCTCTGCTTGTGTTCCCTTTCTAGCTATGTTTCTTTCTGTCAAATAAATAAATAAAATCTTAAAAAAAAACTAAACAAGAATAAGATAAATCAAATGTCCCCACTATGAAAAAATTCCCATGATATCCATATTTTAATTTATCTGTTTTCTAAGGTAAACCTGTCCAATAATGGTTCAGACCTTGCTTTATATAGATAGATGAGAGATAGTTGATAGAAAGAAACAATAGAAGTAACACCCTGCACTGTCAAAAATGCATGTGTAACTTTTAACACCCCAAAACTTAACTACTAATAGCCTCTTGTTGGTCAAAAGTTTTAATAACATGAATGGTCGATTAACATATATTTTGTATCTTATAGGTATTGTATACTATATTCCTACAAGGACATATGTTAGAGAAAGGAAAATGTTATTTTTTTAAAAAAATATAAGGAAGAGAATTCATTTGTAGGACTGTACCATTTAAAAAAAAAATCATTTATAAGTAGACCTGTGCATTCAAACCCATGTTTTTCAAGATTTTATATATATATATATATATACTTAGACATAGATCGTTTTTCTATGGATTACATTCTTGTCAAAAAGAAGTTTTGTGAAAAAGCTTAACAAAGCCCTAATGACTTCATAAATGTGGAAACAGACAAGCAGAGTAATGGGACATGGAAACATTATTATTAGTTATGTAAGTACAATAGCTTCCTTTAGAACATTTATTTTAGAGCATTTATGCTGAGTAACCCTGATGTCAGAGAACAGTTTGAGGAGGCAATCAGGGTTAAAAGAAAAATTTCCTCACTGAGCAATTCTGTTGTACCGTTAATTCTGTAACCTTTCATTACCTCTTCACAATTTGAAATTCAAATAGTAGGGGGATATGTGTATTTGTGTATATGTGTGTGTTACCACGTATCAAAATAACATTTGATTTTATTTCTTGATATTTTACTTACCTCCCCAACTATACTGAGGTTCTAGCCTTATTCCACTTAGGCATTTTAACATTCTTCATTCCACTGGGGATAAATTCTAATAGGCAACAAGTTCTTTTATGCAGCCAAATAAGTAATCTAAAGACATTGTTGATTTATTAGTCAAAGTCTTGTAAATTAAGACAGAGCCTTAAATGCTAAGAAGATAAATTATATAAAATTCAAGACATGTTTTTGTTCAAGCATTATTAAAACCAACCAAACCAATTATGATAAGAAAAAGTATATAACATACCACTAGGGGTATGTTAGGGAAAAAGGTATGCTATGATCTGAATTTTTGTGGTCCCTCAAAATTCATATGTTGAAATCCTAAAATGTTGGGGCCTTTGGAAAGTAATTAGGGCACAAGAGTAGAGTGTTCATGAATGGGATGAGTGCTTTAACATTTAAAAAAAAAAAATGGATTCCACAGTTCTCCCTTGCTTCTTTCACCTTGTGAAAGATGGGAGGGGCCTAGGAAGAAGCCCCTCACCTGACCATGCTGCCACCCTAATCATGGACTTCCTAGCTTCTAGAACTGTGAGAAATAAATTCCTGATGTTTATGAGCTGCCCAGTCTGTGGTATTTTCTTATAGCAGTCCAAATGGACTAAAACAAGATGATAGTGTTTTCTAAGTTTTCCTTGTCGACTTTTAGAAGACATGGGTCCTCCAAATATCAACATAATCATTATTTCTATTGTTTAAAAGAAAATAGAAAATTACAAGTATGTCAGCATATTCTTATCTCTCTCTCTCTTGAATTCTTAACCTATACATACATCTAATTACCTCAAGAATATCTCCTCACAGGTAGTCTAAACACATCTCAAAAATCGTATTTCCAGCCAATGCCGGGAATGGCCAGCAATCCCAGTATTGATGGGTGAAACATTATTCCAAACTTTGCAGTATAAAAGAGGAGAAGGCAAGGGAATCAACCCTCAGAAATGAAGACCCTTTCCTCTTCTTTGCTCCCACTTTAATTGGTCCTTCAGAATAATCGCAAATCCTTATCATTGTTTTTTAAGAACATGATGTATGACTACGGGTCTTACTGAAACTAAAAGTATCTGTTTATGAGAAAGATATGTTATGTTAATCTGCCTGTTCTAGAAGTGCTGAACATAGCCTAAGGGACAGTGCATATATCTCTTAGATCATGGGCCAGCCATCGGGGCTGAGAAAGCTTTGGGAAGGCACCTCCCCCAAGGCATTCCAACAGCAGAGTGGTCAGGCAGGCCTCGGCATTTTAAAGGCCCAGGCCTTCTCCGAAACCTTCCATCATCTCCAGCAGACTCTGCCTTACATTTTATCCAGCCAGGTGTTATGTCTGAGTTCATGTTCTACATTAACTCCAACAAACCACAAGTATTATTTTTCCATGTTCTCCCCAATTTTGAAAAACAATACCCACTCTCATGTTTCCAAATAAACTTATAAAGACTTAAAAACACAAAGAAAATCATATTATTGTCTGTCCCAATACCATTGATATAACTCTAGTAGAAACAGATTTAGTCTAAACTTTTTAGCATAAATTCAAGGCATTCCACATCTTGCCATATCTTCAACTTCATGGTCCTGAAATATCCTCTTCATCTGTCAAAGCATAGATCAAATGTTTTTTGTTAATCAGTAGTAGAGTGTCCTTCTAAATATGCACATGGCCCAATTCCTGCAGTCTAAGAATATGTTATGTTACATGGCAAAAGGGGTTTGGCAAATGTAGTTAAATTTGTAAATGGTACAATAGTGAGATTACTCTGGATTATTTGGGTGAGTGCAGTATAGTCACAGGAGCCCTTAAAAGCCAATTACATCTCCATCTGGAATTAGACAGATATAGCACCGAATAAATAAGAGGCATTGGGAAGTATAACAATGACTCAACCCCTTGTTGCTGGAGGGGTCCCCGTGGAAAGCATTAAGAATAAGTGCAGCCTCGGGGATCAAAGACTGACCCTCAATTAACAGTCAGCAAAGACACAGGGACTTCAGTCTGACAACTTCAAAAAACTAAATTCAGTCAACAACCTGAATGAGCTTGGAAATGGAACCTTCCCCAAACCCAGACTTGTGGTTGCCTTGATTTTGACCTTATGAGACCCGGAACAGAGAAACCAACTAAACCCACCAAATTTCTGACCTACAGATTTGTGAGATAAAAAATAAGGGTTGGCCTATAGGCCACTAAGGTTACAAAAATTTCTTATAACAGCAATAAAAAACTAATATAAAGCCTCCCATAGAAATAAACTTTGTGCCTTAAAAATAAACTTTTTATTCTCTTCCTTCTTATGTAACATACTATGTGTATATGTTGCTTTCTGGTAATTTGTATATATTTTTTTTATTCTTAGGACATATAAATGCCTTGCTACAGATGTTCTTTGAGCTAGTTAGTATTCCAGTCTCCCTAAACTTACCAACATGGATACATGGCAGATTTGTTTTCCAAAGATAACCACAACAATATCTCCCATTCCATATGTACTAGTATAGTGTGATTTTCCCCTCCTCCAATAAGAGGTAGAATTTAATTTCCTGCCCTCTTAAAACTGAGTGGGCTTTGTGACTTCACTGACAAAGCAAAATAAGCCTGGTGCTAGTTCTAGGTGTGCTCCTTATTTGACCTGTTAGCTTCCACTTCCTGCTACTTGGAAGCCAACCACCATGGAAGAAATGTAATTTACCCTGGGACAATGAATTAGTGAGAAACCCTAGTCACATGGAAAGACACTTGACGATGAAACACCATAAAACCAGGGGATTAGCTGTGGAAAGAGACTCAGAGATAGAGAATGAAAGAGAAAGAGAGAGACTAGGCAATATTGAGGCCACAGATATGTGGATGGAGAAACCACTTAGAAGGACCACTTCCAGTCACCGCTACTCTGGATGATACCCAAAGGGCTCAGTTTAGCCCTTTCTAGTCTGCTTAACTTACAACTGTGAACATATAAAAAAGGTTGCTTAAGCCACTTAGTTCTGGGGCACCTGGGTGGCTCAGTCATTAAGCATATACCTTCTGCTCAGATCATGATCCCAGGGTCTTGGGATCAAGCCCTGCATAGGGCTCCCTGCTTGGCAGGAGGCCTGCTTCTCTCTCTCCCACACCTCCTGCTTGTGTTCCCTCTCTCACTATGTCTCTCTCTGTCAAATAAATAAATAAAATTTAAAAAGAAATCTAAGTTCTGGGGCAGTTTGTTATGTAACCATAAATAACTGAAATAAATCGACTAAACAACAACAACAACAAAACTCTGACCATTAAAAAATAAATAAATACATAAATAAATAATCAGCAATTCTCTACCACTGGTGTCAAAGCAGATATGTTCTTGATGTTGTTAAGTCTACATTATGGAGTCCAGCTCCTGGCCAGAAATCTTGTGTGATGTTCCAGGGCTGACCACAGGCAATTACTGAATCTCATATGGGAAATCTGCCTTCCTCACAACATACTTGGCGCACAGCCTGTGCACTGCAGTCTCTGAAGGGGTTTCAGTTAAGGGCTCAGGATCACCTGGCAGGCCTTACTCTTAGGCATCTCACCTTCTTCATCCAGTAGCCTTCACTCAGGAGCCTCTTTATCTAGGTCCTTTGACAAGGCTTTGCTCGGGCACTTTTGAAGAGACTTCCTACTAGGGGAAAAGAGAGGAAAATGTGAAGACTCTTTTCTCCATTCTGACTCAATACCCAGTATTTTCCCACTCCTGGCCATCTACTCACTTTCCCCCGGCACCTGGGTCCATAAAACCTTAGGGACCCTTTGTTAGAGGCTCCTTCAGAAGTGATAAAATCCCCATGACTTATTTGATCCACTGAATCCTCAACTGAGGGAAAATAGGACACAGGGAGTCTGTGCCTTCTCTGGTTTAACTTCTTGTTTATACTGCCATGGTAAGTGATTAAAGGCTGGGCCACTACCCTCATTTTGGCTTATTGGTTTAACTGGCAGTGACAGCTCCGCTCTCTCTCCACTTCAGTTGAGCCCTTGACATATATTTTAATAGTGAAGATAGCTATTGTATCTGTCAGTGTATGCTGTGTCATGTTATGATGTTGAAATACGAATCCTCAAATCTCAATAGCCAAAACAATAAAGCTTACTTCTCATACTGGCTACACATCTTCCATGCAGTATCAGAGATCACTGTTCAATATAGTCCCTGAGGGAACTGTACTGACTAAACAGTTACCATTTTAGTTTTGCTGGTTACCTATGTGAGAGGCAAAGTATGTCCTGAAGGGTCTTGCATTAGCAACTAAATACTGTCGCCCAGAAATGGTGCTTATCTTTTCTGCTCGCTCAGTCTTATTTAGCCACAAGGCCCCATTCAACTCTAAAGGAGCCAAGTACAATCCTACCATGTTTTTGGAGTCTGGGAGTCAATAATCCCCAGAAAATTCTTAAGACTACCTATCTGAAAGTGCTTTTATGTTAATGCCCATTCCCTTCCCTTAGAAGATGTATTTCTTACTTATAAGCATACCACAGATTATTCAAAGTGAGGTTCCATGGGTTCTGGTGAATATTTGTGATTAAACATGAAATACAAAATATCATTCCCAAGTCTCAATCCTCACGTCAGCCCCATGTGATAAGCAAGAAATCATCAGAATGCAACTGAGACAAAAGCTTGCTCAGAGTTTCTTGTTTGGGAATGATGATCTCAAGACCATTTTCTTTCCTTTGTCCACGGTTACTCTGTAAAAAATTAAAATCCTTAGAAATGGCATCAAATTAACTAAGCATTAGTTATAGTTTGAGAGTGGAGGTAGGGATGGGAAAACCTGATTAGACAGAGGGACTTTCTAGGAACTCCCCTAGGATTCTGCACTGTAGAGTAGGCAGCTGGATTTACAACTCTATCAGAGTTGTACAACTTGGGGAGCAGAGATTTCCAAAAGGAAAGTAGAGTTAGAAATGAGAACTGAAAAACAACAAGTAACTCTTGCTAGGAAATAAAATTTGCTCAAGGCCAGTTTTACTGACAAGTAAAAATTTTCCCTAATTTATTTCCTGAAACCAGTCTATTCTAAAACAAAACACGTTCAGCATGACCTTCCTTTTTTTTTTTTTTTTTTTTCCTTTCTCTCACGGAAATTTTCAAGGAATGAATAAAATACTCTACAGAAAATTCTCCATATCCTTGAGGGCAGAGACTGCCTTGTTCATGTTGGAATGTCTCCTGTGACTTGATAACTAACTAAATGCCTGAGCCAGAGTCACTTCCTATAATGACAGCGGGTTATTGGCAAATCTCCACAGAAATATCATCACTTTGGGGTTAATACTAAATTAGAACAATGCTATTTGGCTTGATAGGAGTTGAAGCCATTTTTCTGGCATATAATAGATTTCATATCAGTACCCTTCAAGAGAGTGTCCCCAAAGCATCAACTGTATTATTCTTTCACTTACTTGGTTGGTTAAAGAAACTCTTTAAAAATAGTAGAGAAGCTTATTCTTTCATTTGGGACAGGAATCCCATATCACTAGTTTTAAAAAAAATGGTAAACTGGTTAAGAAAAATCACTTCTGACATTGGTCAGAATCCATAAATGAGCATAACTCGAGAGCACCAAAATAGTGATTGTGGTAGAATATTGACTTTGGACAGTTACTGGGTCAGGGATGAAGAAGCCACAGAGTCTTTGAGACCTTGAAGTCCTTTGAAATCTGCTACTCTTTCACCACATAGGAACCTTAATGATTTTAAAGGGAGGACACTTAACTATAAGAGGATCCTGTAGCTTACAGGAGAATCAGTCCTGGCTCTTTCCAGGGTGCTTCACATGTTTTTTTGTTGCTTTGGTTGGCTCATTGATTTTAATATATAGCAAAGCAATCATTTTTTTTGATAAGTAAATATCATAATTAAGAAACATGAGGTCAGCCAGACCACAGTGAATAGGCTTAAATACCAAATTAATACTATAAGCTAAATCTAAAGTGGACACATGGTTGAAAACCATCACCTTTGTTATTTTTCCCAAATGCTTTGGTAAATTGCCAAAATCCCCTACAAAATAAATAATAAACTCAAGATATAATTGTATATCTGAAACTGACTCTAGACCTCTAGATGAGTAAAACTTAATATTGATACAACTAATTTATGAAAATATTCATGGTATAGATTTTTGACTGTGAGCATTATACAACCCTTATTTGCAAAAAAATAATAAAATTAAATAAAAAATAAACATTTAAAACAGATGACCAGGTTACTTGACCTGACTGTTTCAGTTGCCCTCTACTTAAATGAGCTTTGTGATGTGGAAAGAAATGGAATCACATGTGGTATGGCATTCATTACAATAACTGGCACATAGCTGTACACCCCTCCTTGTCTTTTCCTGCCTTCTCTTCCTTTATCTTTTTTTATTCTCATTTCTCCTTCCTTCGTTCCTTTGTTCCTTCCTTCCTTCCTTCCTTCTTTCATTCATTCCTATTCTTGCCATCCCTCTTTATTTATTTTCCTTGCTTTTCAAGAATTATGAATATTTAATTTCAAAGACAATGAATAGTTTAATAGTCCATCAAAACACTTTATCACTAAAAATAAGGAGCAAATACACAATGATGACAAATTTTGTAAAGAGGAGTTGTGTTTTTAAAATAGTTGTTACTGTTTTATATCGACATTCTAAACTGTGTTTTTAAACATTTGTTCATTTGTTCTCTGATTTAATCCATCAATAAGAATTTGTTGGGAGGGGCGCCTGGGTGGCTCAGTTGGTTAGGTGACTGCTTTCGGCTCAGGTCATGATCCTGGAGACCCGGGATCGAGCCCCACATCAGGCTTCCTGCTCGGCTCTCCCTCTCTCAGTCCTTCTGCTTGTGTTCCCTCTCTCTGTGTGTTTCTCTATGTAAAATAAATAAATAAAATCTTTAAAAAAAAAAAAAAAGGCAAGATTTCATTCTTTAAAAAAAAAAAGAATTTGTTGGGAACCATTTTTTGTCTCAAAAAGACTCTCAATATGGTCAGTTAGTGTTAATTAACAGCAAATATTTTAAAGCAAACATTGGTGTATCTTATTTAGTTTTTATCTGGATAAAAATAACTTTTCTGTTACGAAGTTTAGACATATTGAATGAGTTCTAAAACTTTTCAAAATTGAAAGGCCTTAGGATTTAAAGTTTCTTAAATTATCATGTTGTCTACTAGATTCACATTGAAGACTCTAAATCATATTGACCACATTAACACTGAAATCGACTTTAAAGTCAACGTCAATACAAACATTAATATTTCTTGAATTCTTTATCTGATGGAACTCTTACTTATCACTAGGTGGCACTCTAAATCTAGACTGTTATATGTTTGACCAGAGCTACTCAACTTGTGTTTCCTAAAGATTCATCATATGAAATAAATAATCCACTTCCCTCCCCATACACAAAGTCGCTATTTCTTCTACTATTTTATCAGCAATAACTAAAGAAACTTACAATACTTAATTAAAAAATAATGATGGTCAGTATAATAGAATAAAAAAAACTAGAAAATATTAAGGTTTTTGAAAATATTTCTCACAAGACTTCAAGCTTTTTGTTTAAATTTTTCATTTCAGAGCTTAATTTATATATATCCAAGAATATAGAAATATTTAAGGCATCTTTATTTCTGTAAATCTAAAATGATTTTCCCACCTTTTAAAAAGCTGCCTTATTAAAAATTATTTTTTCTTTCATAAATAAACAATAAGATGGAAACAATGAAAATGAATGTACTTCTGTTAAAATACCCTTTCCTAATCAATATAACTATGTGGGCTGCTTCAAATACAAGATGATAATGCATGATTCCTGTTTTTCCAGATGTCTAAGTTCATAAAATTCTTAGTTTCTATAGACATTTTTAGCTTCATATGAAGGCCGAGTGCTTTCTTATCTTATTCTCATGTAAGTGATGACATCCCATATGAAATTATAAAAATGAATCTTTGGAAATGTGATCACAAGCATTTGAAAAGTAACCAGTCAATGATCTCCTGACCCTGGCATAATTGAAAATGTCAACTCTTCTCTGTCCAGGGACATTGGCCCGGAAGGTTAGCATAAGGGGCGGTGAGGTGGCTCAGCCTCACATTCAACCCGCTGATTAGACCACATTAGGGAACACTTCTAGCAGGGCTAATGTTGCTGCTAGAGAAAGACAGGCATTTAAAGATAGCCAATACTTACTTAGAAATATTCTATATGAAGATATTAGAAGCCAACATTTTCTATGGATGAAAGTCAATATATTTATCTCTTATTCTATGCTAAGGTCATGACTCCAATTATTATGCAAAAATGTATGAACTCTGAATGGTTTTGGCTTTGCTGATGACTACAATTTTTTTTTTCTTTTTCTGACTGCACACTAAAGTTTGACTCTTTAATTCTCTAGGTCAGATATGTGGGAAAATGACTGTTATACTCTTCCTTTCCATATCAGGGGAAGAGATCTTTAAATAAAACCTCTTCTGGACAAATGAAAAAAAAAAAGTAGAGTCATATTGCATTGCAGCATAATTTGTTTTCTACTGCAGAAATTTCTTTACAATGTGAAATGAGGAGAAAAATCCATTATCGTTAGCACTGGTAAATAGGTAAAATTTTAATATTCATATTGCTAATCAGTTATTGTGAATGTGACATAAAAAAGAAGGCAAATATTATGTTGCTTTGAGTTACATGAAATACTATTTCAGAAGAGGGATAAAATATTCTTAGGAAAGAATTATGATTTTCTTTAAATGCCCCCAAAATGTTTAATGTATTATAAAATATAAAGAAAATTAATTTACTTTATGGTTTCATTTGGTTTTAAATCAAAAGTTATCTTTGTCAATATTGATCTATTATGGGTAATAAAGAAAGGCACCAGGATTTCAGGGAAATATAATATACATAGCTTGTGAGAACAAAATTTAAGACAAATATTTACTGACTAATATTAGATTTATAAAATTTGATACAGGATGCAATAAAAGTTTTATGAAGTTAAAATGCATTGGTGAAGAATAAAGTGTCTTTTCCAAATGGTCAGAAATAAAGAGACATAAAGAATTGTGTCAAAAGATAGGAGTTTAAAAAAGACACTTAAAACAAATACTAACTTTGACCCCAAATTCCTCACAGATATCATATTGGAAGCTACAAATGCCTCATTTGATACATCAATGAATCAGAAGTCTTTCCAATAACCTCAGGCACATCTGTCAAAAGAATAATGTACTTGGAATTAGTCAACCTATTTTTGAATCCTGACTTTGTTCTTGCTAGTTTTGGGAACTTGGACAAGCAGTTTTATCCTTTTAAGCCTAGCCTTCTTCATCTTAAAATAAGAAAAAAAAAATGCCAAACAATCCTTCTGTCTATTGCCTATTTGGCAGAAGACCTAGAATTGAAATGTCTGGAAACCATGACCAAGCATTCATTACATAGATTAACTCTAGCTTCTTCAGGAAATAGAGTGGAAATGTGTTATTGAGTTATTTTAAAATGCTGCAAGTAACTTTATTTATTACATGAAAAGGTTCTGCTTATTGTAAAATGTGTTTGAAGCAACAACATGTCTTTTGCTTTAAAATATATAGTGGCTAATACACTTGGTGATTTGTTGGTTTACTTACTATTTCCTTTAGGAAGAATTTCCCAGGAGATTACCAACTTTAGGACACACTATTTTTAATTAAGAAATACAAAAACTAAAAAGATACATAAATGATTTAAGAATATGTCAATCAAATAAAAATATATGTATTCTAGGATTTGAATTGGAAAAGAGTACTGGATCTCAGACCAATGTGATTCCACTTCTTGATGTCCTGACCTAAAGTCTTGCTGACTAAAATGTTGGTCACAAATGTGCAGCATATGTACCACATGGGGTCTTGTGCATAATGCACATTTTCAGGTCTTAAACCAAACCTACTATATTTTAGCAACAACTCCAGATGTTTCATAAATACAAAGGTTTGAGATGTATTGCTATTTATATAATTTCCATGGGTTCATAAACTGAACATATTATCTTTCCATTATTTTATCCTTTTTCATCATTTCATCATTTAATAGAGCCCACGAAGAGCAATATACTGTTAGTCAAAGTATCTATGATGGAGTAACTTAAGCCTGCTTTTCTTTACAAGTAGAAAGATGGAGCTCATGTAGTTCCATTGTTTTCAAGACTGTAGCCAATTGGATAAGTTGAAAAACCTTCCATACAGTGAGGAAAAAAATATTCAACTATTAATTTTCCTGGAATGAAAAGTCATTGAGTATATTCTGCTTATATCTCTATTTATCAGTCTGTTCCTTCCTGAACCAGAGTGGTTTCTCTATATGCATAAGAACAATCATCTTTTCTCTGTCCCTTTTCAACCTTTCTTCTTGGTCAAGGAACTATAGTGATAGAGAATAATCTTCCAAAAATGTTTCATTTCTAGATCAAAAGCCATCTTTGGTTTCACTCCTAGGCCAAATAATTACAATCATTATCATTGAAATATTTGTATTTAATGTAAAATGATATTGCCAACCTACTCTTGGGGTAGTAATAATTTAATACCCAGCTCAACCCTCATCATTGGATGGTCATCTCCTCTGCCTCTTACAGAAAAGTTGCATTGTTATGTTAAATTTAAATTTGTTTTGGATTAAATAGCATTCAGTGTTGACAATGGCTTGTCTTAAGGGCTTAAAATATAAACCACTTTTTAAGTAATTTTTAAATATCAGGCATTGCAGTTATCAATTTGTCTCCCACAGCAGTGTGAAATAGTTATGTGGATTATCCTCATTTTATAGATGAGAAACAAAGATTCCAAAAAGTTAAGTGACTTTCCCAAAACTTGACTCTTCCTATTACTTCAATTCCAAAAGCCTTGCTAATAATTGTAACTATGTCCTACCTCAACCAAAAAATTCACACCTTAAGAGGAAAACAAAATATATCTTTCCATATTTCCAAAGGGCTTAAGCTTAGAGAATATAAAATAATTATTTGTAATTGTTCAAGTGGCTTTGCCTCAAAATATATTGGTTTAGGAATTTTATAAATAAAAAAGCATGAAGGGAATTATTAGGAAAATAAATCTTGTACATAAATTTTGTGAAGTCCCTGTATGCATTTATTGTTTGTCCAAATATTTGTTTCCTTTAGCTGTTCAAGTTGCCAAACAGTAGTCTATCCAATTGCAAACAGTGAACTAATCCTTCTGTTTAGTCAGTTTTGTGTGACACACTGACAAGAACCAAGAATAGATGGTTAAATACCAAATAAGTCATGACCAGCTTATCTCAAGTTACACTAGTTCTGCACTTTTAATGCATCACAGAAGAGTTGTCTTAAATAGTACACCAACAGAACTAGAAGGAGATACATTATCTGATTTTTATTTTCTTCTTCAACTACAATCTGCAAAGGAAGTACTGATAAGAAGAAATTTTTCTCATGGGTATAGAGATTGAGAATTATCTTCTTAAGTATCATTGCTTTTATTAATTTATTATTATTAAGTTTTTACTATAACTATATGAATAAATGACTCAAATTTCATACAGCAACAAATCATATAAATGATACTAAAATCAACAGCTAAATTTAGAGGAAAAAAATCCAGTTATTTGTGAATTATCACCTATATTTTTTCATATAAAATTGTATTTACTACTGTTTATTTTTTCTAGTTAAAAAATATTGTAGAGGGGGGAAGAAGAGGGAAAGAAGAGAGAGAAAGATAGATGGAGGGAAAGAAGAACAAAAGAATAGTATTTTATAAATTACTCATGTTCATAGCATGTAGCACCAACCCTATAACAAAATGGGTTGAGTATAATCTCAATTAATGGTTTTTTTTTTCCTGCTACTAACGAGCTAGGCAACATTTGGCATCTAGTTTAGTCTGTTAGTACTTTATATTAGTAATCTGTCAATTTAAAAGATTGGTTTTGTGATACACTCAGGTATATTTAATATCAATAATCATGCACTTTTGGTATATTATGTAACCACATTTGTTAAAAAAACATAATTTCAAGAAAAGTTTGTTATGGTATATAGATTATACTAAATTCAGCAAAATCCTTCAAAAGATTGACACTAGATTAGTTAAATAACATATAACAGTAAAACTGTAGGTAGTCCTTGAGAATATTTTTTAAACAATCATATTTAACTTTCCAACATGTAGTAACTTCTAATTTAATTCATTAGGATACAAAGAGTTTGAAAATCACAGGTCTACAAAAAAAAAGAAAAATGTTAGGAAAGCAAAGAAAAGAAAATATACTATGACCCAATGGCTGGCTAGTAACAAAGAACCATACAAAAGAAAAAAAGAAATTAAAACCACAATAAGCAAAACAAAACAAAACAAAAACAAGAAAACAGCACTTGTGATACCCATATTCAATTACAGCTGATGTCTGTGGTCCCATTTAGTAGGAAAAAAGCTGCAGCAGAATGTATTTTCAAAAACTGGCTGTATTCCCATTGCACGTGTATTTCAAGAATGTTACCACCCTCCTATCAAGAAGAATCTATGCCTTCTCCTGAAGCTAAGTGGACTTTTGTCACTGCCTCCCCTAAAAGATAAGCTGCCATGTGATTCCTGAGACTAAATCATAAAAGGTAACACAGAAGTTGGGTCCAGTTGCCAAAGGGTGAATAATAAATTCTATGATTTTGTCATGTTGAATAGAGCAGCAATCTGATAAAATAGTAAGAAGGACTTTAATTTGGGAAAAATGGATATGGATGTGGAGATCAGATCATGAGACAAAAGAGACGGTAGAAATAGTGATATATCAAATCACACTAAATTAATATGTATATTTAAGGAATGTCAACTTGAAGCAAGTTAAGAAAATATGAAAGAAATACAAATTACTGCTGTGAAATCTACACGGTGTAAAATATATAACACATTAATAAGAATTTTATATACATGTAAACAAATAATTTTGAAAGAAACAAAAAAAAATAACATCAAAAATATGTTGAGTAAGGAGGACCAAAAGCCATGGTAATAATTCCATATTTTTCTATGCTGACTTATAATTACTGTTAACATATTGTACATGTGCTAACTAATAATATAATTAGAAACATTTCTCATTTTATGCTTTTCTTTTTTTTTTTTTTTTAATAATTTTGGTTTTTGTTTTTTTTTAAGATTTTATTTATTTGACAGAGAGAAACACAGCGAGAGAGGGAACATAAGCAGGGGGAGTGAGAGAGGGAGAAGCAGGCTTCCCGCCAAGCAGGCAGCCCGATGTGGGGCTCGATCCCGGGTCTCCGGGATCATGACCTGAGCCGAAGGCAGTCGCTTAACCAACTGAGCCACCCAGGCGCCCCATTTTATGCTTTTCTTTAGAAATTGGCATTCATTCTGGAGAAACAATTTTGTTAGAAATATATTCTTCATAATATCATATCTAATCTTTGTTTCCTATGTTTTGTTTGCATGAGTTTGTTTTACTACATAAAAGTATTTTTCTTTTCAAAATCAGGATCTTAATTATTTAATGTTTTAACTGAAAATTGAATTCAGCAGAGAAAGGAAATAGTAACCTTGATATTACCAAACCATTGAGTGATGTTTCAGGATTTATGAAGGATTGCAAAGCTTTTTAAGAAGTAACATAAATATAAATGCATATATATGCAGAGCACGTTGCACTCATTTTTGTTTGTCTATTATAAAGAAAAATAAGTTTTAGTATTTAATGTAAGTCACAGTTTAAATCATATAATAATGCCTGGTTCTGAAGCAAAAGGTGAGAGAAGTTTAAATACATGTTTTTCATGACACTCTGTCATCTATGGGATTATCTGGGATCATGTGGTTTTTCATTATACCACTAGCCTTTAAAACATATTACTCTCTAATTTGGAAAAGCTGGTAAATCATGATCTGTGGAAGCAATGAAGCTAAGTTTAATCATAAATTTGCCTCTTACCAGCTATGTCACTAAATGCCTCTAAACCTGAGTTTCAAAATCTTTAAAATGAATATAAGTTCCACTGAGCTACTTTAAAGATTAAGTGGACATATATTATAATAGTTCATGTAATATGTGACTGTCACAAATAATCATAATATTCAGTGTTTCTCTCCAGGGGAAAAAAAATGGCAAACAGGCTAATCACTGCCAATGGGAACTGGGCTTCTAATATATTTCGCTTATGCTTGTATTTGGTTTGGGGTTTATATGAATCTATGACCCTATGTGTTTTTCAGCTGTAGTGATTCAATTGTCAGGAGGCAGGGAAGAGAGTTATGAAATAAATTATGAAATGTTTTGATGAAGGACTGAAATTTCAACGTTGACTCAGATATTCTAGTTAAACTTTTATAAGCAGATTATCTAACTGATTTTTATTTTGGTGTAATGTTTCTGGTCCTTCATATTAAAAAATAGTTGAAATCTATTTAATTTCTATCAGTGTGAGCATAGCTCCCCCCTCCCAGTAATTGTGACTTCCACACATCTCACGGTGAAACAACACAAGTATTTCCATACAGTGTAAGCAACCATTTGAAGAACTTGGTTCATTATCACAGGACACAATTTATTCTGCACTTGACACACTGTTCAATAGTTTTGGGGATCATTCTTCATGCAGTGGTAAATCATTGAGGTTTCTTACCAAATGGATAACATACACAAGGTAACATTTTACAGATATATAGATGTGCACCTATTAGATTTCTGTGTTTAGCTTAAAAAATCATGTTTGGGAGTTTAACTTTCTTACAGTATTAAATAATTTGAGAGGGGATGAGAAATGATTTTTAGTTGAATATTTAAGGGAATGATTTGTTTCAATAATCTGTGAAATAATAGAATCTAGTTTATATACATGTTTTTCATGGCACTCTGTCATCTATGGGATTATCTGGGATCATGTGGTTTTTCATTATACCACTAGCCTTTAAAACATATTACTCTCCAATTTGGAAAAGCTGGTATATCATGATCTGTGGGAGCAATGAAGCTAAGTTTAATCATAAATTTGCCTCTTACCAGCTACGTCACTAAATGCCCCTAAACCTGAGTTTCAAAACCTTTAAAATGAATATAAGTTCCACTGAGCTACTTTAAAGATTAAGTGGACATATAGTAAGTGGACATCTAGTAAGATTAAGAAGCATGAAGAAAATGTCAATATTATAAAGGAATAATCAAAAAATTCTGATAAATATTGATACTGTGAGATAGATATGGAGTGCAAAGATAGAGAATGAGATGGAAAGAACATAACAAGGAGAAGACTTTGCAAATAATATGATATCATTATGTAGCCATTGATGTGCATTGGAATTTGTATTGTTCATTTTCTGCTGATCTTTATCTTTCTTTCCCTTTCCCTAAAGTGGTATTTAATTTCTCTAGACTGTTAGAGCTGATAGAATGTACTTGTTTTGGGACTGGGATAAGTTTCAGTCCAATGTTGAACAATGAGATGGTCAATATCTCCAATTCCTAATTATTTACATAAGCTTAATATTTTGCAATAATGTCTTTCAGATTTAATGAGAATATATATTTTAAATTATGTATTGTTCCTGCCATAGAGTAGGCAGTAAATAGATATTATTCTTTCTCCTATACCATAAAAATGTATTATAGTTTTAAAAAGGCAAAATACAAAAACATTTTCTTACCACAAGAAATAAAGTATACTTTGCAAAAAGTTTAAAACTTAAAATATAATTAATGCAGATTTCTTAAGCATAAATTTTTAAAAAGGAAAAATCACTTGTTTTTCTAAATGCAATGATTTGTGGAGTGAATTCACATGGTCATGAGGGAAGTATAGAAATTTTGGTTGATGACATCTGAAAAACATCAAGTGATACATCATTTTTTTTTTCTCCAAAAACAAAATCAAGTTGAAAGGTAGTTGGTTTAAAACAATGTAAAAGGTTTAACAAGCTTCAAGTGAACTTGGCAAAGCATTTCTAAAAAGCACCATAAAGGGAAATATGTCCATGGAATCAGTTGTCAGGTGTGGCAAAACAACTTACTGAAAGTGGGAAAATATTGTCCTTGGGCAAGCTATCTTGACATAAAAAATTTCAAAAGCATCAAATACAATATGAACATTTTTCACTTCCTTGAGTCACTTCATGTGAGCTACCTGACTCACCAAGAAGTACTTTTTTTAAATTAACCAGGGTCATCATACCTAAAGCTATAACATAGCAGGCAAAAAAAAAAAAAAAATACAATCAATAATAGCAACAAAAGGGAAAATATGATATTTTTCCTTTTGTCTAATGATAATGAAAGGACTATAAAATAAGCAACGCATATTATCCCCACAAGAGTTTTACTGAAAGTGTCTCTAAGAACAAGAGTTTTCCTGATGATAATAATTTGAATTGAAGTTTTCCAAGACATCGTTGTAATGTGTTACAAAATAGACATGTCTTAACAGAAGATAATTATTAGCTGATTGATTAAAAAAATGATTTTTCCTAATATTTCAAAAGGAAATATAAAGGGCATTTATAATAATTCTAGCATAGCACATTTTACTCATCTAGAACAAACACCAAGAAAGTTTTATAGGTGATAAATATATTACATTATATGATGTTGCAAAAGTTTATAATGGAAATATTTGGGCTTGTAGTTTGGCAATAAGAGTCTTTAGGAATGAGGATCATTTTAACTGATCTTCGATTTCTATAAATTTCAATGCTCCATTAAAAAACTCAAATGGGGGGGCGCCTGGGTGGCTCAGTTGGTTAAAGGACTGCCTTCTGCTCAGGTCATGATCCCGGAGACCCGGGATCTAGTCCCACATAGGGCTCCCTGCTTGGCGGGAAGCCTGTTTCTCCCTCTCTCACTCCCCCTGCTTGTGTTCCCTCTCTGGCTGTGTTTCTCTCTGTCAAATAAATAAAATCTTAAAAAAAAGGAAAAAACCCAAATGGTAATTGAAGATAAATGGTTTGGTGAATTAAGTCAGTGCAAACACTGGCATCAATATTTTGTATCATTCAATGAGCAAATGGTAGGGAAAGGAAGGAGTTTTAGAAAATTCTAACAATTTCGCACATTATATATATGAGAAATGGTAAAATAACTAAATAAATAAGAAAGAAAGAAATAATTTTTCTCTCATTCTCTCTCATTTTCTCTTTTAATCCAAAGCAGTGAATTTCAGAAGTAACCAAATATGAACTAGTTTAAATGATTAGTATTGGAGTAGACATTAAGTAACCAAGACAGCCGCAAGGATTCCATTTGCATCTCAGTGTTTTCCCTTCATCTGTTTAAGCAACATGGGAGGCTTACCTCCATCCCCTGTTCAGCCTTTTAAATCCACCTGCAAAATGAAGTTTTGTGAAATTTTTGCCAGTTCTCTCTTTTGAAGTTTTACCTTTTCAAGAATGTTTGATGGACTCTACTGCATTTATGTCAGGTAGCTTGTGGCCAGAGAAAAATAGAAACTACTGATGGAATTGCTGACCTGCATGAAACATTTTTTCACTGAGATGCAGAGGGCCACACTGGCACACATAATGGGTTTCATATCTCAGCCTATCTTGGGTATGCTTTACTGAGCTTTTTACTTTGTGTCTGTTTATTTGCTATTCTCTCCTAATACTTTGAACTATTTTTCACCCAGATGATAGGAAGTATTTTGGAGCTAAGCAGGCACTTCTGTAAAACCAAAATGGTTTCTGTGTTCTGTGTTCTCTAAGCTGCCCCTAATAATTCACATTGCAAAGTTCCTCCATTTGGTGACTCTTCAGTTTCTAGAGCTAGTCAAGTGTGTCAGGCTAAGGGCTTGTGTTAGAAAAAAAAGTATTGTATATTTCCAACTCTCTTTTGAACAATAGCTATTTGGTAAAAGGACTTCTCAATAGAAGAAATGCACAGAAATCAGAACTTATGGGTGGGAGCTTCTTTTTGATTCTTAAGGATGCTGTTTCCATATCAGAAGATGTGACAACCCAAGGCTGTAGCCTCTGTATTTGAGCCTGGATGTGTCACTGCTACCTCATGTATTAAAAAAAAAAAGAATTCAAATAAATGTAGTCACTCGACTAGTAGGAAATTGTTTCCACCTTGCCTTTTAAGTTACTCTAGAATGGCAATAATGCAGATGGTCTGAGAAGGAAAATTACAGTATGATCCAATGAAA
This sequence comes from Spilogale gracilis, assembly GCA_004023965.1. Lineage (NCBI taxonomy): Eukaryota > Metazoa > Chordata > Mammalia > Carnivora > Mephitidae > Spilogale > Spilogale gracilis. The sequence continues at coordinate 52,579 of PITA01008751.1, forward strand.
TTTTGATTAAAATCCTGTTCTTTGAAACATCAAAATATTTCCTGTTTTAAATGCTTGATATGCTGGTGACTAAAGCTGATATAATTATAAACTAAACTGCTAAGCAGGTAAATGTGGATATTTAGGAAGCTGGGGAATATTCAAGGCTTTAAAAGTATACCTTATCCTTTATGTGCATTCCATGCTCATGGATCGGAAAAATAAACATTGTTAAAATGTCTATACTGCCCAGAGCAATCTATACTTTTAATGCCATTCCAATCAAAATTCCACCAACATTCTTCAAAGCATTGGAACAAACAATCCTAAAATTTATATGGAACCAAAAAAGACCCCCAATCGCTAAGGAATTGTTGAAAAAGAAAAACAAAGCTGGGGGCATCATGTTACCTGACTTCAGGCTTTATTACAAAGCTGTGATCACCGAGAGAGCAGGGTACTGACACAAAAACAGACCAATGGACCAATGGAACAGAGTAGAGAGTCCAGATATGGACCCACAAATCCATGGTCAAATCATCTTCGACAAAGCAGGAAAAAATATCCAGGGGAAAAAAAGACAGTCTCTTCAATAAATGGTGCTGGGAAAATTGGACAGCTACATATAGAAGAATGAAACTAGACCATTCTCTTATACCGCACACAAAGGCAAACTCGAAATGGATAAAAGACCTTAACGTGAGGCAGAAATCTATCAAAATCCTGGAAGAGGACATAGGCAGTAATCTCTTTGACATCGGCCACAGCAACTTCTTTCAAGACACATCTCCAAAGGCAAAGGAGACAAAAGCGAAAATGAACTTTTAGGGACTTCATCAAAATATTTTATCCACATTAAAATATGTAATAAGTGTTTTTCACAGTTTACTAAAAAAAAAAACCTTGGACTAATTAATTTAAAAAGGTTGACTTTAATAGGAGTTAGCCATGTTTTCTCTTATAACCTTAGACTAATGATTCATTTTTATATGCATAAGTTTATTTTTCTATAAACTAGGACATACTCTAAATATTCTGCCAACTATTGAGTTCTGTTTTAAAGCCAGAAGGAAAAACAAAATGACTTTATGTCAGTGAACTTTGAAATGAGCTGTCTTATCTTCAGGATTGATAAAAGTTCATATAAACTATGAAATTGGAGCTTTTCATTTTCTTTTCTTCTTTACCTCCTTCATCCTTTATTTATTTCATTGGTCTCCTTGTTCATAATGATGTTATTGGGGCACAAAGCCACATATAGTAACCTGGACTATTATATTGAAAAATACAGTTTGGCACTTATGTGATATGGATGTTAAAGGATATATTTTTCATGATGATGACACTGATAAGCAAGTTCTTATCATTGTTAACAACTCTCAGGTCTTACTTAGAGTACAAACTCTCAAATAGTTACCTAAGGACCTTTATGTTTAACTTTAAAAACTATTTTCAATATACAAAGAACATAATTCGCCAACAGTCAGAATATTTGGCACTGAACTGAAATATTAAATTCTGCCTGGTCATTAATGCATTAATGGGATTGATTCCCAAAATTAAAGCCAGTCTACAAAAACACATGCTATCTAAGGTAATACCATAAAAAAATATGCTATAAAGTGGACTTTAATTCACTCTCCATATAGAAGAAAGAGAATCACTTGAAAATCTATAATGAAGGCCCACATATGCTATTGTAGGAACAAATAAAAATATATTTTCTAGAATTATTTTTTAAACTATCAGGTTCTGTATTTTCATATTATATTATTAACACTAGCCCAAGTGAAACATTTTTCATTTGTTTGCATGCTATATTAATTGTTGCTGTTGCACTTGACTAAAGAAAATATAAAACATTTACATAAATTTATCATAGCACCTGAAAAAAGAAAATAAAAAAGAAAATATAAAGGTATTTGTTCAAGTAAAACAATATTTATTAATATACAACTTTAATTCTTTAATTAAACTCAGATTTAGGGTGCCTGGGTGGCTCAGTGGGTTAAGCCTCTGCCTTTGGCTCAGGTCATGATCTCAGGGTCCTGGGATCAAGGCCCGTATTGGGCTCTCTGTTCAGCGGGGAGCCTGCTTCCTCCTCTCTCTCTGCCTGCCTCTCTGCCTACCTGTGATCTCTCTCTCTGTCAAATGAATACATAAAATCTTTAAACTCAGATTTAAAAATATAACTTCTGGCTAACCTGTTTTCTTTTATATAATCATTGCTTTCTTTTAGGCATGAAGGAAAGAAATAAGCATTTTGTCTCCTGATTAATAATATGAACTATTGGTAAAATGTAGCCAATTAATACATAGATTTTATCAACTGTCTCTTGAAATTCTAATAATGTTAGAGAAAGGAGAAAAGAAAAAGGGGTTGGGTAAGGAGATGAAATTCACAAAACCAAAAAAACAGGAGAAAGAAGAACATGAAATTCTAGAAGCTGGTTATAAATCCACAAGTGGTAACTGATTGATCAGACAAGATAAAGCTTAAACTTAAGTTGGTGCATTAGACTGCAGGTTTGCTCCCCATAAGGTTTGAATAACATGCGTCATGTTGGAAGCACTAAGCACAGCTTTTGGCGCTAACATGTGCTAAAAACAGAAATAAGTAGAAACTTGCACGTTGAAAGTTGAGAGGACTCACAAGTATGTGCTCAGCTCCCCCCTAGGAGATTTAGATATTCCCATCTTACCCACAGGAAACACAATAGAAAATTTCTCTTTAGGAAAATTAATCGGGATAATGAATTTTTTCATTAAAACCTAAATATTTTTAGTCAGAGGCCCAGCCAGATCAGTCTATAAAATGTTCCAATCTATAACTGTGCCTAGTCTCACAGAGATTTTGGTGGATTTTGATGTTCTTTATTCTTGACTATGGACAGAGAACCAGGAATCATTAGACAGTGGAGGAAATTTTCTACTATGAAAGATTAATTAATATAATAAAGAAACACTCTGGAAACAGACAATGCATGGGATTGAAAAGATCTTTAAAGAATCCAACTACTGTATATTTGATATTATTTTTAAAAAGTGCAATTATATTCTATCTATTCTAAAGGCTGTATAAAGTATAATATTTAGAGAACATTTAAAGACATCATTGAAAATAAATATGACGGCAGTAATGAAAAAAATTAAGGTAAGTATTAAAACATAAAGTTGAGAAAATATTTCATAATGAGAACAAAACTACATCAACATTGAAAATAGGAGAAAAGAGATAAAATTAGAAAACCAGGGCATGCTATACTATATGGTTAATAAGAGTTCCAGAAACAGGGAATAGAGGAAATGACAGGATCTTTTCAAGGGATTGCATTTTACTTACTAGATTTTTTTCTTGATTGAAATTGTCCTCTGCTAAGTGGCAAGCAACAAAGAAAAACCCACACTGATACAAAATGTTAAAATATTAGAATTAAAGCCCTAAATCATCCAAATTTTAGGAGAAAGTTCTAACATCATCCAGAGAATAGAAAAAAAAGACACATTCTACTTTACCCAATACCGTATGTTAGAAGACAGTAGTCTTTCTTCAAAATTTTGATGAGTCTTATTCCCAGTCATATCTATATAGAAACAAAAACTGGCAATTAATTAACATTCAAGTATTCGATTATTCAAGTATTTTTGAGTGCTTATTATGATTCAGGCATTTTTCTAAGCTCTAAGGAGAAAATATGTTATAAAATAGACAACATTCTACTTTAATGCAGTAAATATTTTAATACTAGAAACAAAAAAAATAAGTAAAACTAGAGAATTTGAGACCCTGATAAGTGATAAGGACAACAAATAAAATAGACCAAAATAAAATAAATGAATTAAATCAGTCCTAATTTTCTGAACAATAGTAACATGTTTTAATAAAATGCAAATTGTAAGATAAAAAATGCACCAAACTTAGACTTTTAACATGTGTATTCACATTTCTGAAGGAATCGTTATAAGCGTACAAACATATAAATTCTAAGCTGATTAAAGAAAAAAAAGAGAGAAAGGATAAAATTTTTGAATCTATCTAAAAAATGACAGGAAAAGAAAAAAAATGTTAAATAGTTTTGACACTTCTGAGATGACACAAACTGAGATGAAAAGTAACCCACCGTCTCCCAGCTAAAACCAGTGATTCCTTGAGCAAAAAATGCTGGGTTTTTCATTTGTTTTAGCTGAAATATATTTGACATGTAACATTGTATACATTTAACATTGAAATATATTTGACATGTAACATTGTACACATTTAAGGTGTACAAGTGTTAATTTGATACATTTATATATTATTATATGATTGCCATTTTAGCAATAATTAGCATCACATAATTACCCTTTTTCTTTTAGTGGTTGGAGTAGTTAAGTTCTAATCTGTTAGCAAGTTTGATGTTTATAATACAGTATTGTCTGAATTCACTATACTGTGTATTAGCTCTCTAAAACTTTTTTACTACTATAACGAGTTTGTATCCTGAACATCTGTCCTATATCCCTGTCCCTTATCCCCTGGTAATGCTCACATGTGGAATCTAACAAAACAACAACAACAACAACAAAAACAAACAAACAAAAAAACCTACTGTTTTAAACGTAGAGAAAAAAGATATTGCCAAGTACTTTCTAAGTCCTAACAAAACAAAACAAAACAAAACAAAAAAGTTGCTGTTAGTATACTTGGAGTTGTTTTTAATTCTGTATGTGCTCAGACATTATTATAAAGTAGTCTTTTGTCCTGTTCCTTCATAATCACTAAGTAACTTTATAGGATGTTGGTTTCTCTGAAACTGCTTATGTTCAGAGAACATCATAGATTCTCTGTTAGAGTAAGTCAATGTTCTCTTGAAAATAGCCAGATGCTTTTATTTTTCCCTCAGTTCCTGCCTTTCTTAGCTATAGTTTAAGACTAAGATTAGCATCTTTAGGGAATCTTTAGGGAATTGTTTTGGAGTCTTCTATAATATCTGGATAAATAGAAATATCTGGATAAATAGAAAACACAAAGTAAAACCAGAAAATTTTGTAAATAAATATAAGTGTAGTAAATTTTTGAAATAAAATATGAGGATGTGAGCTGAATTTAAAACAAAATTATATTCTCTCTCTAACAAAGCTACTTAAATTAGGACACAAAGAGTTAAACAGCAAAAAGGAGAAAAAGATTTATACCAAGATAATACTGATACAAACCAAAGTTAATATATGTCACTTGATAACAAAACAAGCTTTAAAATGAAAACATTACTAGAGATAGAGTCACTATTTTCTGTTAAAACTTCCAGTTCATTAGGAAGATTCAGAAATAAACTTCTAGATGTTAACAGGATAATTTCAAAATAGATAAAAACCCCAGAAACACAAATTCCTTAAATACCATTCCATCCAATTTTCAAGGTATCTCCATCTCAATATAGAATAGTTTGTTGATGTTATTCTTAACGTAAATTAATAGGAATTATAGCTAAAAACAGGTTTGTGCCATAACAAAATCTCAAATAAGAAGTTGGTAGTGGGAGACAAAGTCATTGTTGAAAATATAGTTTATAGTAACTCAAAATGCTTCTTACAAGTCTGCTTAGCCAGAGGCTCTGGGGGAAAGGGTTAGGACACTGAAACAGTATTTGTTGGTGTATTGATTGCCTTTGGTTACTTATAAAAAGAAATGAAACCAGGGAAGAATTGGCCAGTTTTCAGTTAGAAATCGACAGAAGTAGATTTTTTTTTGTAATACTATGTTTTGAAAATATATTTTGTTTAGAATAAATGATTTAGAGGGTGATTTAAATGATTTAGAGGAACCAACGCTGAAAAAAAAAATTGTGCTCTATCAATTCTTTGAACTACTTGATATGACAGAAATAAGAGATCAGACACCAAACTAATTCAATTTGTGAACTCCTGAAGGAAGTACAACTTTTGGGTAAGAAACACAAAGGCTATAGCTATTGAATGATCTCAATTCTATCTAAGTTTGAAAATCTTTTCAACTGAAACTAATCTGTATAAGAAATTGGGACAATTTCAAATTTTGAGATTTTTGACAAATATAAGATAAATTTATGTCAGGCTTAACTTGAGAAATAGTTATATTTAATATTTTTAATTTTAACCTGCAAGACAGTTTTGTTTGTGGGCATTTATTTTCTCTGTAGGAAATGTCTTAATATACAGTGTGAATACGTGAATAGCATTTAAAAAAATCAGTACTTATGATGTTACTTGATTTCATTGCAGAATTTTAATAGACCATATGGACAATTTGATGGCAAATTATTTGAGAAACTTTCATTCTTGAATAATGTGTGATTTCGGAATGTACTTAACTAATTGAGTCATTCTTCTGACCCATTACAGAAATTTCTGGCTCTAAATTCTACATTACCTACCATAAGTTTCTGGTTTCCTCCTTGTTTGTTGCCCAGATCTTTTCTAACTACTATAAAGGAGGTTAATTATCATTCTGAATGAGAAAATGACAGCCATTGGCTCACATTTCTGAAATGAACTAATTTAGGAACAAAACAATGCACAAGGAATTTAGCCCATTCTTTTCTTGTCTCTCAAAATCAACAGAAAACACAGAAGTGCATTTTTTTTTCCCCAGACACTGCTTTCCCTTTGACTGGGGGGGTATCTGGTGTAGAGTCTGATGTAATTACAGAGACCTCAGGCCCATTTGACACTAAAATCAAACTGTGTCTCCCAATGTAGCTTGACAATTTATAAAAATTATCTTTTGGTGTCTTACCTGGTGAGTGTTCTGTTTTAGTTCTCAATTTATTCATAACTTGAATAGGGAAAAGGAGTGCTTTCTATTTACTGACCTCTCAAAAGGAAAAAAACAAATAGAAACACATAATGTGAGCTTTAGATAATCATGTAAATTCTCTGAGACAAAATCTTTAGGTTGATGATTCTGATTTATATTTTTCTTGCCATCAACTCTTCTAAAACTGCATTTCTATAAGTACATTTTCTACACAATTGTCTCTAAAACAGGTCAATCTTAATACATTTAAAATTAATTTTGTCCTTTAATGTTTACCCTACTGTATTCCTTATTTATGTTTATAAACCTTAAAACATCTAATCCCAAGGTTATACATGGCATTGAGACCTAATGGAGTCAAGGCTATTATAGGCATAGTTTGTTATAGACCTAGGAACTTCTAGAATTTCAAAGTCCTGCAAATTCACAATTTATGTAAGAATGGTTGACATACTATAATTCAACAGTTAATTAAAATGAAGGATTTTTCTTAGCAATGAATAGCTTCCTTGATCATTCCCAATAGGAATGATTACCAAAGCTTAGAAGTGGCTGTTAATAGAGTTGAGATACACTCAGGTGCGGCATTTTAAGAGGCTGATGCTGTTGGTAACAAATTAAATTAAGAGGGCGCCTGGGTGGCTCAGTAGGTTAAAGCTTCTGCCTTTAGCTCAGGTCATGATCTCAGAGTCCTGGGATCAAGACCCACATCGGGCTCTCTGCTCAGAATGGAGCCTGCTTCTTCTTCTCTCTCTGCCTGCCTCTCTGCCTACTTGTGATCTCTCTGTCAAATGAATAAATAAAATCTTTAAAAAACAATAAAAATAAACAAATTAAGTTAAGAGAAGAAATTAAGGTCAGGAGTAAGTAAATGTGGAAGATGAGGTAAAGAATATAGACATTTTATCTGGGTGAAGAAATGAACAAGGCAAGAGTATACATTCCAATACATGAAAAGTTCTAGGTTTAATATGCACTTATCCTTCCAGTTTCTCTAATACAGTGGCCTGATCAGGCTTATCATGTAAATGATTAAAATGTATTCAATCAACAAATAAATAAATAAGATATATTCAATCAAGTAAAAAGAGCATAATATTCAAAACCATAACTGCTGCTAAAATGAATTTGAATGGAACTTGTCTCTCCATAATATGCCAACAATTGACTTACTTCCTCAGAGGACTAAGACCTCTGTCAAATATCCAATCTAAAATGCTGTGTTTCTGTAGGTAGAGAATCACAGGTTGAAGTTTCTCTAATTTGTCTGAGCACATCTCCCAGAGGAGTAAACTGAATCATATTCACCTTCATTTACTCTTATTTCTCCCTCCTCATTGTACCTTTCTAGTTTTCTAGAAGTACTTTATTTTCTTAAATTGACTCTTTCATTTTAAATATCACAATATACTCAGTATTACAGGTTAGCATTGCTAGAGTTTGATCTAGTCTAAACAAGTTAATACTTGTCATTAGTATCCAAGGGGGCATTTAACTTTCAAGGGTCCTCTGATTCCCCCAAAGGCACAATGAACTAATGATAATGCCTTCTACCTTTGAAAATGTGTTTTCCTTAATGGAATACAGTAGTCCTCCCTTATCAGAGGTTTCGTATTCTGCAGTTTTGTTACATGTAGTCAGGTCAACTGTGATCTGGAAGCTGATGCTCCTCCTGACGAAACATCAGGTCACTAATAGCCTAACATTATGTCACAGAGCCTACATCATTCACCTCACTGTCTCATCATGTTAGCATTTTATCATATTGCGCCATCACAAGAAGAAGAAGGTTGAGTAAAGTATAGTAAGATACTTCGAGAGAGAGAGGCCATATTCCTATAACCTTTATTGCAGTATATTGTTATAAAGGTTCTATTTTATTATTTGTTGTTTTTATAAATTACACTTCATCATAGGTATATATGTACAGAAAAATCGTAGTATTTATAGAGTTGGGTATGATCTGCAATTTCAGGCATCCACTGGGAGTCTTAGAACCTAATCCCTGTGGATAGGCAGGACCTAATGTATTACTCCCTCAGCACTGAAAAGCTATAACACATAACCAGTAAGAATACAAATGCTGGATCCAGAATACCCAAATTTAAACCTGATTCTTCAAATAACTAGATATATGTCCCTGAGGAAGTTTTAAACTCTTCTCTTCTTTAAAATGTAGAGATAATTCCAGCCTTTATTTCATAGAGTCACTGAATATTGAAGAAGTTATTATGTCCCTGGCAACATTAAGAACTGTGCAAGTGTTTGTTATTATTCTAAAGTATTATGTGATTACCAAATCTTTATTTTTATTTATTTTTTAATTTTTTTTTAATTTTTTTTAAGATTTTATTTATTTGACAGACAGAAACACAGCCAGAGAGGGAACACAAGCAGGGGGAGTAAGAGAGGGATAAGCAGGCTTCCTGCTGAGCAGGGAGCCCGATGTGGGACTCGATCCTGGAGCTCCCGGATCATGACCTGAGCCGAAGGCAGTCGCTTAAGCAACTGAGCCACCCAGACGCCCCCCAAATCTTTATTTTTAAAAGAAGAATTTGAAGTATTTTTTTCAGAGTAGATATTTTATCTTAACCAATCAATTGAATTCCCTAAATAATTATGGCAAAAATATACATTTTTCATGAAAATTGTGCTGACAGTCTACTTAGCTCATGCTAATTTTCATATATTCTAGGCCAATTTCAATTTTAAGGATGTCACCTTCTTTATTGCATCTGTATCTCTATTCTCAGTGATAGTACTACTAGGTCAGAACTGTCTCTACAGTTACTCACATCATTTCTGGAATACTTCAAAAAATCCAGAAGTAAAAGTCTATTTTTCTTTAGGAAAGGGGCAGAAAGGAAAGAAAGTGATCAGCAGATTCAAAGCTCCTTACTTAAACAATATTAATTTCATATAACAGCTCATGGGAAATTTGTTTGTGAGCTATACATTTTACATTATATGTGTCTATATGTGTGATGTATAAATTAGATTTTTATTTTCAAGTTTTAATTATTAATGCTATTAAAGCTATTAAACAAAATACAATGTACTAACAATAATCACTAGAAATTTTCTTCCTTTCACTAAAAGAGCTGGCTGATTACATAACGGAATTGCTCGGGTTTGCTACTGATTTTATCATTTGAACATTGAATTAGCTTGGGAATAATATATAAAGGAAAAAGAAAGACCCAAATTCCATCCCACTGCCATCTGGCTTGAGAGGATAAATGTCGTATGCAATTGGCATACTCTTGCCTAAGATAAATCTCTAACCTTTTTTATAAATTCTAAACCATGTTGTCTTCACAAACATAGAGGGGAGAATGATCTTCAAAATTATTTTTAGAACAGAGAATGCCACACTAGATAAATCACCAGTGTTACTCCAAATGACATAGTCTATATTCCCAAGTAACAAGGTAATAGGTAAAGTTCTCATGTTCTCACTAAGGAAAATGAGAAATAGCTAAATAAATAGCTTAATGTGTTTATTATTCTGGAAGGATAAATCAAAATATTAATGGGAAGCAATTCACATAAAGATGATTTTTATGATTATTTTACACTCGTAAAGTTGTATTTTATTCATAATATCTTTTGAAATATTTTATATTGCAATTCATCATATGGTGCTAAATTAATTATGTGGCTATGTTTTTAAGAATTTCATTCAGGGGGCGCCTGGGTGGCTCAGTTGGTTGAGCGACTGCCTTCGGCTCAGGTCATGATCCCGGAGACCCAGGATCGAATCCCACATCAGGCTCCCTGCTCGGCGGGAGGTCTGCTTCTCCCTCTCTCACTCCCCCTGCTTGCATTCCCTCTCTGGCTGTGTTTCTCTCTGTCAAATAAATAAAATTTTTATAAAAAAAAAAGAATTTCATTCAGGCTGGGCTGTGATTCTATAATACTACATTAAGCATATGAATATAATGAAAATTTCATATCACTAAACATCTACATTTTTTTTTGTATTTGTATTGCCCAGATATAACAGTAACTGTACCTTTACAAAAAACTTTCCTTTTGCAGGAAAGTTACACAACTTTTACAAGAATTACAACTAGTTGTGTTTTTAAATATTATTTTATTCAAAAAGCATAACCCATTCAGAGTAAAATAACTACAACAGTAAAACTTCATTTACCTATAAATCCAGAGAGAGAATCACATATAAAATAGGTTTATAAAAGTATCATGTCATCTTATCACCCAGTGTTTAAAATGATAATATAATTCTATGTATATTAATGTGCAAAAATTACTATGAATGTGTACAAAAAATTACAGTATACTATTTTTTTCCATTGGACAGTATATCCAGGAACAATTTTCTTGTTAGTATCTATAGAATTATCTCAACATGTTTTGCTTTTATGGAAAAAGAGCGAGAGAGGAGGGGCTAGGGGTAGAAGGAGAGGGAGAAAAAGAATTTTAAGTAGGCTCCATGCTCACTGCAGAGCCCCACATGGGGCTTGATCTCAGCACCCTGAGATCATGACCTGAGCCTAAATCGAGTCATATACTTTATAAAAATTTTTTTTAGAAAGAGTCATATGCTTTAATCCACTGAGCCACCCAAGCACTCCAGAACTGTTTTAGTTCTTTTACTAGTCCTATATAATTCCACTATATCATTGCACCATCATTTATTAAGTAGGAGACTACATATAATTAATATTATTATCCTGATATATAAGTGGAAAGATGGCCAAAGGATAGTGAAAGTTAGCACCAAGTAACTGTACTTAGTGAAGGCAAGTATGTTGGGTTGTTGCTCAATCTGTAGTGTGCATGGTCATCAAAGAAGCAGAAAGAGGGAGGCAAAAACCATTGCTTTATTTTTCTTTCATTGGCTAAAATATAGCTGTCAGACATAAAGCTTTCCACAATGGGCACTTTGGGTTCATATAGTTTAAACTCTATATTGTCAATAAATAGAAGTATTTTTTTCTTGACAAGAGAAAAAATAGAGAGTAGAGGAGATGACAAATAAAAGAGTGAGAAAGAAGATAAATAGTTTTGCTTACTTCAAGCACTGAACTTTAAAAGTCCTAAGGATGCAGAATATATCACACTGATATTTTTGATAGTTTTCTCAGAATCTTCTACCACACTTTTTCTTCTCTGTTTTTCTCAAACAGCCACAATTTCTTTCTAATTCATTCCTATTGTCAGCATTCCATCAATTTTGTTCTTCCATTTCTACTTTGATTCCACAAAGAACACTGAAAGTCCCTTTAGACTATCAGTAATATTTCAGGAAACTCAGTAATTTCCCAATGATTTTTCTTGTTTAAGTAAAAAAGTAGAAAATGGTACCATCAAATAAAGAGTTGTAGTTTTCTTGCTAAATTCTTCATTGGAGATGTAGAGTTACACCTTTCAGTTGTATATTTAATCAATAGTTATACTGGTTTGGTGGATAAAGTATTGAAATTTTGAATGGATTTATATACTGAAATTTCTGCCCATTCATTCTTTAATGAAAAGCATCCAGCTGGCTTATTAGGTCCCTAACAACCTCAATGCGGATACTTAATCTGCCTTCCTGAAATAGCTGATGGAAAAAAATGGAAGGTCATCTGACCTAAGCTAGGCCAATCAGATTCTGTTTTCAGTAACTTGGAAGTTGGGTGGATGAATAGTGTTAGTGTCTATATGTAATTGCATTTTTATTGGCTTTTAGCAAATTGACCCCACCTCCAAAGAAAATTGCCTTATAATTAATCGCAATTTAAGTTAGTCCAAAATGGGGAGAAACAACTAAACGAATGAAAAGTGGGACTGAAAAATAAAACAAACAATTATCAAAATCAACACAGCTCAGAGTTTTTTGACATCTGATTCAAAGCAAGATAAAGACACTAACCATGTCACACCCTACATGTGCTACACACACACACACACACACACACACACACACACACACACACAATTTATCACCAATTACTTTCTCACTGGTGGACTTAAAAGCTCCTGGGCCAGGGAGATCATCCAAATGAAAAGGGAGTCAATACTTTTGACTCCCAACCAAAGGAGTCAAACAGATAGGCTGATATTTGATGTTATCATGCATATCATTTTCCATCTAAAACAGGAAATATTACATGTTTTAGATCATTGAGCAATCTATAATATGAAATTTATTTCTCAGTCCATTCTCTGTTCTAAATGGAAGCTACAGTTTATTTATTTGTTAAAATTTTATTTTTGCATAATTTCTACACACAATGTGGGACTCAAAATCACAGCCTGGACATCAAAAGTCTCATGCTTTTCCCACAGAGCCAGCCAGGCATCCCTTTAATTCATTTTAATGATTATATTGAGATTACTCAAAATATCCATATTCTGCAGAATAAAAATATCACATTTGTATTAAAATGAGAACACATTAATGGAAATATGGAAGTCACCTTAGTGTCATGGACTCAAAGAAGAGAGGCTTCATATCATGTCTTGAATACAATAGCTTGATCAGATTTTAAACTGTTTCCCAAAAATGGAGGGGATATTCTTGACATTTTACTTAAAATGGTTATATTGTGATAAAATATTTTATCAATAGAATTATGTGTTTGGGAGAAAATATCTGTGCATGGACTAGCCAAAGGAAATAATACCATGGAAATGTTTTTTATCACTAGGTTCTGATTTTCTGAGTACTGCTTCCTCCACATAGTGGTGTGTTTCCTCACCCGCAATATTTGTACTGTGTGACCCTATTCTCTAATGACTGAGCAACTAAATGTTCTTTGTAAGTACATTTGAACTAATCATAAGACTATTAAATTTGAGAATTTTAAGTGAGATTGTCAGAGAGCAAATTGGGCATGGTAAGTGCTAGAAAGTTTAATATACATGCATTGTGGAAGGTGGCGGCATTTTCCCAAATATAAATGGAAAGGCAGGAAAAATTAGTCCAAAGGAGAGATGATCTTAAGCAAATGTGCCAAATTTTAATGAAAAGTGCTTATGTATACATACACACTATGTCTACATTCTCTTGTTAGTTCTATAATTCTTAGTCATGATTTCTTTCAGATTTCTTGTTCTGTTTGTACTCATGGATCCTATTATAAAATAAATATCACAGCAAATGATACATTTTATTTAATTTTTTATCTTAAACTACTTTATATTATTTTCTTATTTTACTATTTGGCAAGAAATATATAACTCCTTTATGATACTTTTACCAAAACAATGCACCATAGTCCTGAGAAGATCGGGGAAACATCAGCATGGATCCAATTGTTTCTTTTTGCCACTTCAACAGTCCCATTCTCTTTCACTGAGCAACAATATCACCAAAGCCAGACATAGAGACACTAGGATTTCATAAATGAATAAACCATATTGTTGACCCCAAATCAATTGGTTAGGAATAATAAAGAATGGATCAAAAACAAAAATACTATATAATATCATTATGACACAGTGTCCTTGTATGTGGTTTTCTCCATTTGGAACACTTTCTCTCATATCCCAACATTACATCTGTTTTCTCCATGGTGAATATAACTCTTACACTGGTATATGTGTGTTCCAAGTTTTTATCATATTGCATTTTTTTCCTTTCCCTCTGTTACTAATCTCTACATTCTTGAGGCCAGGAATCCTCTACTTTTTTTTTCCTGTCAGGCTCCAAAGCTTCATGAAACAAGCTCTAAATAATTAATACAGAGAATTTTTTTAAAATATAGATTAGCATGAAATCAAATCCTTCCTATTAGAACAAGAAATGATTTACACAATTACCAGTAAATTAATCAAATAAAATTAGAAGAAATAAACATAAAAATACCAAAGCACAATATATATTTTTTTAAAAAGGAAAAGCAGTCTTATATATTTTTCTGCTAATAAATTCCCAGTTGTTATTTATGACATGAATATGGTACCTTTCTACTTTATGATAACAACCAAAAATTTGTATTTAGAACTTTCTCTTGATAAAATGACTCCAGCAAAATTTATTTTTGCTTCTCTAAAGAGCCTTCCTTAAAATAATCTTTATGCTTATTTTACTGGTTGCAGAGTCAGTTTCCTGTGTTAGGTTTGTACACCTCATCAGAGAAATGGATCCAGAATTCTTCTCTGTATTATATTTGAAAATAAATGACCTTCCTCAAGTGGCTCTTAGCTGTTTTCTGCAGAGCTGAAAGAAACCAAAGCCCCCCCGCCCCTTCAACTGTGGAACTCAAATTAGCAAGCATAGGATTCCAAAGATATGGCAAATACTGTGCTATGACCTGAGATTTTCAAGATTAATGTTTCAGTCTCTATGAAGAAAAAAAAACCTAATGTCTGTTCTCCTAAAGGAGAATTCATAGATAAACAAAAAATTATCTTTAAAAAAAATCATGCTATAAAAGATATGTATATACAGCACTTCTGTTCTCCCAGCCATCACTCTGCTCCTATAATAAAAAAACATCGTCATGCCCCTACATAATTCCACCTAGATCCTCTTCTAAAAATATTATGTGTAGGCATTAATTTATATACTTTATTTAGCATTAAATATAAGTATTTATTAGAAACACTTTCCATATAATTGTTACTTGAGATGATTTAGTTTTAGATCCTCTCTAAGAAATCCCATTTGTTCCATAATGTCCTCATAAAAGCATAAAACCAAATAATTTTACTTACCAATAATTCTTTGAAGAAGTGTGTTTAGAGCCTAACTTGGAATTCTACAAATACGTCTCTTCAATGCAAAGCAAACATTCAAGATCGTGTACTGTTTCATAAGGAACTATTAGCTTATTATAAATTATGGATTGCTGAAAAGACTGGGAAAAAAATGGACAAGTATACAAGCACTTTACATAGAGATAAATGCTAAACACTTGTGGGGTATGTGGCAGAGACAGAGGGCTAGTGGGACATCTAAGGCTTAGACATGCCTATAGAGCTGTTAAAAGTGACAGTGGTTGTGTTTTTACATTCATATGAGTCCAGCTCTGGACAATGAAGGTAAATGGCATTGGTCACAATTTACCCCCCTTATGCTCTTTCACCTTCTCTTGAATGATGGGGGCACACATGTAAAAAATATGGTGATATCACCAATTAGAAAGAGTCTAGATTCTTGAATTACTTCTTAGAGTAAAGCCATGAATTCCCTAGTGAAGAACATCTGAGATAAACTTTGTATGAATGAGAAATAATTTTTATCTTATTAAGCCACTGAGATTTTTGACTCATTTATTAAAAACCCTGCATTAGTTGTCCTAATATAAGGGTTAAGGAGGATTTGAATCAATTGGCATGCGGGACTAGAACTAATCAGAACCCCACTCTACTCTGCTATCTTTTTTCTTCTTACACTTTTACACTGTTTCTGCATTTTGGCCTCATTACGTCTTGAAAGACTGGTGCTCAGGAGAGTCCAACACATGAGGAGTAAAGAACAGGATGAACATAGGGGATAAGAAAAGAGAAAACAAAAAGAGGACTTTCTCATCTTTTCACCTTTGTTCATGTTTCCAACATATAGTATGAGAGGCAGGAGAAAATGTGTATGTGACTTTGTATGATGAAAAATAGGTAGAATGGATTTTACCTTTATTTCCTTCTCACCCCATATTTGGCTCCACAATTACCAACCAGAATTAAAGTCGTTCAATTGTGAGTGTGTTGAGAGAAGAATCAAACAATATAAGGATGTTCCTATGCTATCACTCTCAGGGAGTAAAGAAGCACTAATACTTAGTAATGATAGCTTAAGTGAAGAAATGCATCTATTAATTAAGCCATTTTCATAGGTATTGTTCATGATGATTGCTTGTCAGAAAACCAATTAAATCTTTTAAATTTTCTTAAAATGATTCAAACCCTTTATGTTTAGCAAGGTGCTAAATGTAAATATGTTGCCTAATATCAGAGGAAGAGAACTGAGATAATTAAAGCCAAATTGCATGGGATTGTGATGATATTTTGAATGCCTTTTTTTTTTTATTTTGTGTATCTATTCCCTTCTAGCATGATAACCTCCATCTTTCCTTTCCTCAGGCCAACCATTCTATTCTCTCTAGTGTGTTCTTTTTCATTTTATGAGTTTCTTTGGGGATTTTATGAGTTTCTTTTGGGTAGCATAATGATCTTTCCAGACTCAAAAAAAGCCTACTTAAAATGATCATGGGATACTAAAACTGGTGTACTTTGCTATCTGAAATATAAGTCATCAAGCAATGCTCCCAGGAAACATTTGAATACTGGTCCAAAAATGTTGAGTTAAGATCAGGTAGTGATGATGCCTCAAAAGTTGCAAACACACACACAAGGCACATATTTACAAATTAATTAGCACAGGCTGCCATAACAAACTATCACAGACTGCATGGCTTACAAAAAACAAACAAATAAATAAATAAATAGACTTTCTCACAGTCCTGGAGCTTGGAAAATTCAAAATCAAAGACTGGCAGGGTTTGCTTTCTAGTAAGTGCTCTCTTTCTAAATTCTGTGTCCTTACATGGGAGAGAGAGAGAGAGAGCGAGAGAGAGAGAGAGAGAGAGAGAGAGAGATATTATTCTCTCTTCCTCTTCTCATAAGACCACCAATCCTATCAAATTAGAGTCCACCACTAAGGACTTCATTTAACCTTAAAGTAACCTAATTACCTCCTAAATGCCCTGTCACATTTGTGGATAGAACTTCAACAAACGAATTTGAGAAGGGACACAATTCATTCTTTAGCAATGTGTATCTTATACACACATAGAGACTTACAATTAGTCATACAACTATCTGAGGGAAGAAGATTCTAGGCAAGGGAATTGTGAAAGCAAAGTATCTAAGGAAAGAATATTTAAAGCAGCAAGAAGACAAAGAGTGTTGCTAAGACAGAAGATTAAGAGGGAAAAAAGTGGAAATGGGGTCAGAAACCAGATTGCATAGAATTGCATAGGCGTTTAGCTGTAAACTCTTTGGCTTAGACTCTAAGTGAAAATGGGAATCATGGGCGACTGGGTGGCTCAGAGGGTTAAGCCTCTGCCTTCCGCTCAGGTCATGATCTCGGGGTCCTGGGATCGCGCCCTACATCTGGCTTTCTGCTTGGCAGGCAGCCTGCTTCCCCTCTTTCTCTGCCTGCTTCTCCACCTAATTGTGATCTCTCTGTGTCAAAAAAAGACTCTCTGGAATCTTTAAAAAAAGGGGGGGGGAGGAATCATTGGAGCATTTGAACAGAAGAGTAGTATATTCTGGCTTACATTTTAAAATAATTAATATTATTGCTGTGTTGAGAATTGAAGATGGAGGATGGCAAAAATGGAACCAGAGAACAGCCTGGCGACTGTAGGAGTAATACAAGCAGGAAGCGACTATGTTTCTGACGAGGTTGGAAGCACTAGAGGTGGTAGTAAGCATCAGAATTTTGGGTATACCTTGAAGGCAGTTTTCAAAAGGATTTATGGTGGTTTATATGCAGGTTATTTGGCACAAAAAAAGATAGCTGATTTAATGTTGTCATATGGTTATCACTATCTTCTGCTGCAAAAAGCAATGGGACTTTGAGCAGGTTACAGACCTGGTTATAAAACCAACATTCTGGAAAATAAAAATGTTCCAATGAAAGTAGGTTGTGAGTAGTTTCAGCATTGACTAGCTCAGCATATCTAGTGGGTTAGAAATCACTGGTGCTCTGGTGAAAATGTAACTTTAGAGTATGTCAAATGACTATCAAGTAGGTAGTTTGCATATGCGGTGCTATTTTTCTTCAGGTGTGAAAACAACCTAAGGTTTTGAAATACATTAAGTTAGTTTTGAAATACATCACATTATTTGTAGATAATGGTATAATATATTCTGTTGGCCCAAAGTGCCTTAAAATGAGACCTATGAAGGCTCATCTGTTGCTTGGGCTCAAGAATCCCTCTGAAGGCAAACCTGGAGAAACTTAATCCTGAATAAAGTCTCACTTTGGGCCACATTCTGATTTGAGGATGGCACTACACCAGCTCCAAGAGTCTCTACTGATTAGAATCTAATCTCTTTATATGCCAGTGGGTAATCTATTTCTACCCTCAGATTTAGAGGTCAACTTCTGGCTACATAGGTGATTTTT
Source organism: Spilogale gracilis (assembly GCA_004023965.1). NCBI lineage: Eukaryota > Metazoa > Chordata > Mammalia > Carnivora > Mephitidae > Spilogale > Spilogale gracilis. The sequence continues at coordinate 71,421 of PITA01008751.1, forward strand.
GCCTCCACATCCAAAGGAAAGTCTGCATATGCCCCGGTTTAAATATGAATGGCCTGAGTCCGAAGGCACTGAGAAATACAGATTTTGCCCTTTATAGGTTCCTGAGAAATTGATTTCTACTTCTTATATTTGGCTTTCACTGAAGGTACACAGTCCTGAAGAGTCACAGGCTCATGCTGTTGGGTCACACTTGCCAGCATGTGGGGTTCCAGATCTTGTTTCTAATTTTTATTTTCCCAAATGCAGTATAATGTTTGTACCCCAAAATAAAATAACAATCACCCTAATAATATTTTTTGCAGGTGTAAAAATGTAGGGATAATTTTTTAGTTTTTTGATAAAGAGGGAAAATATAAAATAAAATATTGAAACAATATTTCTGTGAGTAAATGCTTAAGGAAAGCCTTTCTTCTGGGCTGGAGAGCTATGTCATGCTGGCAGAGGTCTCTAGGCTATGACAGAGGCAAAAGCTTTGTCCTTCCATGCAGATGCCTTGGGTTTATTTTAACAAGACAACACAGAGAATAAAACTTTTTCACTTGTGATTCTGCAAATCTTCTACTTCAGATTATAGCTTATTATGCCCCAAGATCTTGCCTCTGCTATTCTCTTACCACCTACCAACAGACAAGTTTGATATAGATTGGGTCCCGTCAACGTCAAAGGTAATGTGAGTGCCATTAAGAGAGTACCAGCACCACAGGAAGCATCAACAGGAAAGTACATACTAACCACAGGAGGGGAGAGAGAAGAGTATGTCTGACATAGGCATGTCTCCTAGTTGGTCAGGCACCCTGTATAGAGAATACTAGTTGGGAAAGTAAGACCCAAGGCTGAAAACATATCTCCCTTGTTAAAAAGTATTGTTTTATACTTGTATGAATGACGGTATCAGCTCTTTTGCCTTTTATGAGTGTCTGTATCAAGAAGTACTGAAAGAGCAAAAAATGTGACACAATAGAATATACACAAACTTTTTGAAGACTGAGCATTTCCAAAGTGAAAAATGTGACTGAATCACTCTCTTGGTCTGTTTGGTTGCTCTAATACCACAGATTGAGTAGCCTGCCTTTATTTATTTATTTATTTATTTATTTATTTATTTATTTATTTAAGATTTTATTTATTTCACAGAGAGAAATACAGCCGGAGGGGGAACACAAACAGGGGGAGTGAGAGAGGGAGAAGCAGGCCTCCCACCAAGCAGGGAGCCCAATGTGGGACTCGATCCCAGGTCTCCGGGATCATGACCTTAGCGAAGGCAGTCACTCAACCAACTGAGCCACCCAGGCGCCCCTAGATTGGGTAGCTTTTAAACAAGTATGTATTTCTCACATTTCTGGAGGCTGGAGGTCCAGGACCAAGATGTCTGCAGTCTCATTCTGGTGGGAATCCTCTTCCTGGTTCACAGACAGTGCCTTCTTGCTGCGCTTCACATGGCAGAAGGAGTGGGGGATCTCTACGGGGGCTCTTTTATAAGGACAGTGATCCTCTACACACAATCTTCACCTTCCTAAGCCAAGCACCTCCCAAAGGTGCTTCCCTACATCATCATCTTTGGGGGTTAGAATTTCAACATATAAACTTAGTGGGAGTCACAAGCATTCAGACCATAACAATCACCATCTTTTTCCACTGTATGATTTTTGGTGCTATCAGATTTGGAAGAGAGATCTTGTGAGGCTATGGACTGGTCTACTCAAGTACGTCCTTGATTCTTTTTCTCTCCGAACTCTAACATCATCAGATCACACAGCTATAAGTAGCCCTAACATAGGTTTTCTTCTACTGAACTTTAGAAGTCTGTGGATGACATAATCTTCCTAATACAGTTTTTGGATGTAAATTTAACTAAATGTTACTTGTTCATACTTATATTGGTTTCATTAATTAAGGTCATCAGGGAGTAGCTCTCCAATGTAGTTAGTATTATGCCTTTCAAAAAAAATCTAGCTTTTTAAATTTATATGGTTATATGTATAAGTGTGCTGTTAAAACAAGTTCTATTGTTATACGAAGAAACATAAAGGGAGCCTCAACGCAGATTCCCAAACGTTTGCAATGGGGAAAATGATGTTCTGTATGCCAGCAGGGGTTTTATATAAAATGGGCAATTTTTAATAAATTTAAGTGAGATGAAATTTGCTGCAACTCAATAACAAAATTTAGCTGGGTAAAATTAAGTAATGAGAGTAGAAAGATGATACCATGGTGTGAAATAAGGTGGTCTTTAAGGTATGGTACTATGATAATGTGATTACCATTAATATGTCCTTCAATCCATAGGATTTGTTTATGTTTTCGTTGCTTGATACAGAGATGATTAAATTTGGGAAGAATGAAGAATAAATCAGTGAGTTAAGTGACAGTATAATCTTTTGATCTAGGCTTCATAATTAGAATTTAATTTATATTTTATCATCAGAAATGAAAATTATTTTAATGGGTAACTTGCATTTCATTGCAAACTATTGGAAAATAGATCATGGATCTAAAGATAATTTAAAACATTTAGTAATTTTAATCATACAGATGTAAAATATAAAAATGTATGTAGGAAGACCTAAGAATAAAATAAATCATATTTTGACTGAGAACTCTGTGTAAACCAGGCAAGAAGTAACTGAAGGTCTGTTTTAAACATCAGATCACAAACTAAAGCCACTTTATCATTTTTAATTCCATTTCTTTAATTGATCTTTTGAATGCTGAACCAGCAGATTGCTATGGGCCAAGAAAACATTTGGCAATGGATGTAAATCATTTGGATTTCTATTTTGCTAATGTCTTTTGGCTCTAGAAGCAATCAGTACAGCTTCCATTTTTATTCTATAAACATATATATTGGTAATCAGCTCCTCCCTATTTGATAAAAATAGCACTAATAAAAGAAGGAAAAGTGCTTAGCATTTTGACAACCTTATCATTTATAGTGTCTTTGTTATTTAGTTTCTGGGGAATCATTGTATATTTTATTGATTTGTGTATACATATGTGATTAAAATCATCTTACATATAGTTATGTTTATATATAATTAGGTATAGTTTGTTACATAGTGTGACTATTAGAAGGTTATTCTAGTCATGTGTGATATCAATATCTACATGATCAATATTTTCAATAATACTCCTAACAAAAGCAACTACTATATAACTTATTTAAATGTTTTATGATTTACCAGAGCACTCTACAACAATATCATTTTTGTATATATTAAAAATATAAGATTTTCTGTCTCTCTATTAGGGTCATAGCCTTGAGTAGATAGATACACAAATGTTTTAATGCTCAGACATTATGACAAAAGTAAATTATGTGGCTAGAAATAAACACGGAGATCAAGTGAGGTGAAATTGATATGAAACAATGGACAAGGACAAGGAACAGAAACAAATATTAATTACAGGAAACTTAAGAATTGGGTGGGGCAGCAGGGAAGACGACAAAAAGCAGGAATTATAAAAAAGAAAGGAGAATTAAGATGAGTAAAGTCAAAAGGGCTGGAGAGAGTGGTAGTTAAGCATGTAGAGTAGATAAAAGTGAGATATTTAAAGAAAGGCATAAAGACACTGAGAAAATAATACATGTACATTTCCTAATGTATGAACCTATAACCTTCCAGTTTGTTTGAAATCTACAACTCATTAAAGAGCATCCATTGCATAGCTAGGCTTGTGTTTGATGAAAAACAAAATAGTTTCTTGTTCAAATATGTAATTCCCCAAAATCTCATCATGTTTTTCATTTTTTTAGTATAAATTCACATTAATTGCATGCCGCTTAAATGCAGTTTTACATATGTACTCTCAGCAGCTCACTTTTAGAGCTACATTTATTTTTCTACAAATGAGTCTTTCAACTCTTTGATAAATGTTCTTTCAATATTTGATATGGTGAGATATATGCGTTTGCTGTCTTATCCTAAATTAAATGTTTATTCGAGGCACTTCATTTAAAGTGTTTTCATTTTCTACTCATTTTAGTTGGAAAAGCAATCATGCAGTCTCTTTCAAGCTATCTTTTTCTCTGGCATTATTGTTCTTGTTAGTAGTGAAGTAACCTGAAAAAGGGGAAAAAAATCAAAATGAAAAAGACATGCAAACAAATTGTAGCTTCCAGTCTTCACAATGGCTGTATTGCAAACAAAAAAAAGGTTTAGCAGTAATCTCTGGCTGTGCCAATTCAGCATACAAAGACCTATTTGTTCATTCATAACAAACAAATAAAAAGACCAAAATGAATTCCACTGAAATCCTTCACTTAATCACATTGATAGCATGTGTGTTTTCATTTTCATGCATTAAGACATAGGACTAATGTGATTTTATTTAAATAAAGAACTTTTCTCTTAAGAGAAAATGGCTGGGTGATTGAAAATATTTTTTCTGTTAAGATCACAGAAAAGATGTCATACAGTCTATGTAAAAAGCTGTACCTCTTTATCTATTTTATATTTGCTGATTTTTTCACTATATTATTTTATACTCCTATTGTTCCCAATCCTTATGCCTCAGGCATAATTTCACTCCTCTTTCCCATGTTAAGGATAAAACTTGTGATTCCTTCTCCTTTTAGTTCCAGCTTCATATTTTAGGAATAATGAACAACAAATGATTATGAAGGCATATTCATAAATTCTGAGCCAGTATATTTATTTTAGTTTGATGAGAATAGAAAAGCATGTGTTCAAAACAAACATTCCCTAAGGACTTTAGGAGTAAGGCTTCCAGAATTTAGCAAACAAAAATACAGTTTACCCAGGTAATTGAAATTTGAGATAAACAGTAAATAAGATTTTATTGCAATTATTCCACATAATATTTGGGACATACTTATACTAAAAAATGGAGTTGTTGTTTATCTGAAATTCAAATTCAAATTCCCTTTATTTTATTTGGCAATTCCATTCAGGAGAGACATTATGATCTTGGCCCTAGAGCTTTGTGTCCTAATTTTCCCTGTATCTTTTAAGCAGGAAGAAAGACCTAAATTACAAAATATCTCCTCCATTATTATGGTTAATTACTAAAGACTGAAATAGAACATAAAGTACATGATTAAAATTCACCAGTTTAATCATTCTATTAAATTAACAAAATATTAACCCATTCCCTTTATGTTTCCTAAGTGAATCTGATTGAAGCAGTATTTATTCTATGATTAATTTGTTTGTTTATTATCCTATATCGGTTTAAAATTCTATGGTTCTGTGTTGTATATTTCAAATCATATAGTATTTTCCCAAATACTATAAATATTACCTACTATTTAATCTACAATCTAATAAGATAATTGTTGATCTGTGTGTAGTGCCATTTGAGACTTTTCTCCAAGTTTCCTTCAATAATCTCTGGAGTAGAACTGAAAATGAAAATAAAGACCATGAGAAAAAAAGAAAGCAAACTTTCATCTAGGTAATTTTTCAATTGAACTTTCTTTTAATAAAAAACATTTTTTTGACCTGGGCCATGCAATATAGTAAACAGCATTTTTAAAAAGAATATTCAAAGGCAATGTTCTTGAATATTCTCTCCATTTGCATATATCTCAAATAGTTTGTGCTAACAAATGTTCCTTTTCACACATCTCTTTCTCTTAGTAACTTAATAACAGAGTGGTACAGAATGAATGAAGGAGACTTTGAGTCATGATGGTTGACATTATCTATGGTTCCTAAAAGTAACACTTGAATTTATGGATTCAAGTTTGTACTTATGTTTAAAGAGACCCAAAGTATACTTTATTTTTGTTGACTTTTTTTAACATAAATATTTCCCCATAGAATTTAAATTATCCACTTTTGTATCATCCACCTGTATCAATGGGATATATCTTTTGAATTGTAGACTATATTGATACACTAGTTTATTGTATTAATATATCTTCAACTAGACTACACATAGTCCATATTTTTCTTTTACTTTTACCAGTTACAAGTGTCCATCTCTGCACTTGGATTTAAATGCTGTCTGACACCATCATGTACTTCTTTTTATCTTACAGAAACAGGTTCTTCTGGACCCATATGCAAAAGACTATCTGTCACCTTGGTTTAAAATGCACCTTATAGGTGTGCCTGGGTGGCTCAGGTGGTTAAATATGCCACTCTTGATTTTGTTTCAGGTCATGGTGTCAGGTCATGGGATCAAGCCCTGCATAGGGCTCCATGTTGGGCATGGACCCTGCTTAAGATTCTCTCCCTTTCCTCCTGCCCTGCTCTCCCTCATCCCTCCCCACCCCCTACTCTCAAGCACATGCACTCTTAAATACAGTACAATACAATACAATACAATACAATACAATACAATACAATACAATAATTCTCCTTCTAGTATTCTTTTTTTTTCTCCCTGCATTCCAGCAAACTCTAGTAGTTGTTTGGCTTCTTTATTTATGTGGCAACAGTATTCTGTTTTGTTATTGCAAATGCCTAAAAACATCCTTTTATTCTAAATTTCTTAAGGTAAAAATCCATGAAATTATTGGCTCCTGCCTACCTGAATTTTGGAATTAGAGATATGCAAAGATCAATAATAAACATCATAAAAGATAATAATTTTAGCAATAATTTTAGCAAATATATCAAGTTCATCTGTGTAGATAATAACACTATAGAAAGGTAGAGGATTTAATTATGAGAAGCATTTCCTAAGAGGACAGAGGTTGGTGGAGGTTAAGATATTACTAAGGCAACCTTTCCTACAGTAAAGTCCAATAAGGACGAGAAAGACAGTCTATAATTTTACTGTACTCACGTGGTTGCAGTATTAAATCCTGGTTCCTGTGGATAGTTGTAAAAATGTTGTTGAATGAATGAATCCCCTTTAAAATCAAATACTTGATAAGAGTTGGCTGAGTTATTTACAAATCATAGCATCTCAGCAGGTGAATTAGAAATCAATGAATTTCACAAAGAGTAAATATTTAAGATACTTTCTAAAGCTTTCAATGCTGCAAGATTCAGCTTTGTATTAATAAATTAATGTGCAAGTTTTAGAAATACTTAAGATTGGGTGCCTGGGTGGCTCAGTCGGTTAAGCATCTGCCTTGGCTCAGTTCATGATTCTAGGGTCCTGGGATCAAACCCCATGTTGTTGGGCTCCCTGTTCAATGGGGAGAAGGTCTGCTACTTCTTCTCCCTCTGACCCTCCCCCAGTTCCTGCTCTCTCTCTCTCTCTCTCTCTCTCTCTCTCTCTCAAATAAACCAACAAAATCTTTAAGAAAATAAAGAAATACTTAAGATTTAGCATTCTAAATCAGTCCTTATTCATGAGGCATCACTCATGAGATAAGAGATACCATGAATTTTTCTCCACACTAACAACAATACAAATGTTGTCTGAAAAATGGTGATTTATAGCATGATTTATTATGTTTATGTCATCACCTTTATTTTTTTAAGACTTTATTTATTTGACAGAGAGAAACACAGCTAGAGGGAACACAAGCAGGGGGAGTGAGAGAGGGAGAAGCAGACTTCCTGCGGAGTAGGGAGCCGGATGTGACACTTGATCCCAGGACTCCGGGATCATGACCTCAGCCAAAGATAGATGCTTAAGGACTCAGCCACCCAGGTGTCCCTATGTCATCACCTTTAAATAATATATGAGATCATGTTTGTGGGGTGCAACATGTGTCATATGTTAGTATTACTATAAATATGAACAGCACTTTGCATATTTGCCTCTATCTCTGCCTCTATATCTGTTCTTGCTTTCAGCGTTTAAAGTTCAATATTTCCAAATTCAAAATACATATACACTTTTTTATCAAGCTCACCTAAGCATACAGATTATTTGTAATGTCATAAGTAAGGTCATTTAAATAAATACAAACATTTAAAAGAATCATCTACTGTAGAGCTACTTACATAATCCTTGTTAAAATGAAGTGTTTTAAATTTCACTTACTTATAATGATGCAACCAAACAGTGTTCTTTTCCTGGTCTAATTATCTACTATGTACAACCATTTAAAAATACTCCACATTCTGCAAGCTCAATGACTGCCAGCCTAAGATTGGCCATATGAGCCAAAATAAATTCAGGGTAAAACATAGCAAGATATGAGTTCTAGACCCAAATAAGTCAGAATCTAAAATGTCTTGTATCCAATGATCCCACTGAAGAAAATGCAAAAAAATTGTCTCTCCCAGGTGATAGAAACACTAGCTTGTCTTTATCAGGACACTATTTAAAAAATACTAAATATAAACTATGGGGCAATCTGAATGGATAAGTTTAGAGAATTCTACATATTTGTTTTTTTTAAGATTTTGCTTATTTATTTGACAGAGAGGCAGGGAGAGAGAGAGGAGGAAGCAGGCTCCTCACTCATTGGGGAGCCCGATGCGGGCTTCACTCCCAGAACCCTGAGATCATGACCTGGGCTGAAGGCAGAGGCTTTAACCCACTGAGCCACCAGGCGCCCTGTTTTCTGTGTTTTTTAAAAAAAAACCTCATAATCTGTATTTGTCTTTTTGAAAAATGTAATAAAAGAACTCTTCTCAAACAACCCCACTATAAATGTTAGAAGTCAAATAGATCAAATGTTCTAGGCCAAGCTTGTACATTATTTGCAGAATAACCTATAACAAGATATTTAACATGCCTAGTCTTCAGTTTCTTTCTTATGGAGTAAAATAATTACATAAAATTCTATAAACTTGAAAAAAAATTAAAAATCGTTAATTTGACAACTCAAAGATGTCTCCAGAGTCTCTTTCCTCTTTAACAAAACCACAGAACTAAATAATCTCTAAGATCTTTGATATCCTCAGGGCACCTGAGTGGCTCAGTCATTAAGCATCCACCTTCTGCTCAGGTCATGATCCCAGGGTCCTAAAATCAAACCCACATAGGGCTCCCTGCTCAGCAAAAAGCCTGTTTTTCCTCTCCTACTCTTTCTGCTGGTGCTCCTTCTCTCACTGTGTCTCTGTTAATTAAAAAAAAAAAAAAAAAAAAGATCTTTGATATCCTCAAAATATAATTGTATGAATACTTTGAAGTTTGTATCCAATGATTAACTCATATATTAATAATTCTCCTAATATGAAAAAATGTAATGGATTCAGGTTTTAGTCTGATAAATCATCATCAACACAGATTGGTCACAAGATTACATTTATTAACCAATTTTATGCTAATGCCAAGCTTAGAAGTTTAGACTTTATTATGATAGAATCACAGTTGTAATTTGACCTCTCTGAGATTCCTCAGTGATAGGATGTAAAAGGAGGACCAAACAAAGAGGAAATGAGAACAAAAGAGATAAATAAAGAATGACAAAAAGTAGAACTTGTATGATGATAAGGATGATAGGGAGTGTCAGAACCTGTACCACACTCACTGCAGTAAAATGAATTAAAAGCCTTTTCTTGCCAAGCTAGTATAAACATTGTGAGTGTGATGAGATTAAGATCCTAATCGATTTATAATGAATCTTTTGTTATAAAAAATTATGTAAATGACCAGCATGGCCAACACAAAAAGAATTCAATTTTTTGTTTTTTTAACATTATGCATATAATCTCTACTCTTATCAGTTGTATAAAAGCTTAGTTATTGTTGTCATTTTATTAGATCAATACTAGTCTTTAATTTTTTCATGTTTTCTTTTTGCATAGATTATTAAATCCAACCAATATATTTTGGCTTCTATAACAATCCTGGGGATATGGGAGATAAGATAAAAAAGAGTATAGTGAGTAAGACTGTGATAATAACCTGTGTAAGCTCATGGTATACCATGGAAATGGGAGAAGGATTTAAAGAGAAAAACAATTCATTATATTGTAGGTAAAGTTTTTAAAATATCTAATAAACAAAGCATGAACAAATGTATAAGAGCAGGCAGCATAAAAATATTAACAAATGGGAAAGCAAAAAATAAAAAGCTGCAGAAGTTATATTTCTTCTGGGTCTTGAAAAGTAAGTTTTATCCAGATTTTATGCATTGATAAAGTAAAGATAACTTATGAGGGGGGCGCCTGGGTGGCTCAGTTGTTAAGTGTCTGCCTTCAGCTCAGGTCGTGATCCTGGGGTCCTAGGATCGAGCCCCGCATCGGGCTCCCTGCTTGGCATGAGGCCTGCTTCTCCCTCTCTCACTCCCCCTGCTTGTGTTCCCTCTCTAGCTATGTTTCTCTCTGTCAAATACATAAATAAAATATTTATTTAAAAAAAGATAACTTATAGAAATCAAATTTGAAAGTGCTGAGCAGCATTGGTGCTGTGAATGCTGCACTACAGAAAGGCTCACTAAAATAGACTATGAATTGCAACATGGTCTGTTGCTTTCAGATCTGATTCACATACATTTTTATTGCTAAACCATTTCTCTTTCTTATTCTTCTAAAGCATTAATTGACTTTTTTGTGAAATGCTGTCTATACATATCTGCTTTTGCATTTATAAGCAAGGAATCTGGGTTAAAGTTGCTTTGGGAAACAGCTTTCTATTGCCAACAAGTAAGATGTCTTCAAGCAGCACTAAGGGAGTATTCTTCCAAAATTTATGTTCTAAATGTGTATGGAGATTGCTGTTTGTCAAAACTTAATATACCCACGGATTCTTCTAAAAGATATAAAATATTAATATTACATATAAAATTTACAGTTTAAAGATAAAATTCACTAAATAAAGTGCAATAGCCACTCATTTCCATATGCAGATCATTATACATGCATTATACTAGGACAATGAAACAGATGCTAAACCAGATTTCCTTCTCATACAAATACACAATAATATTGATTCATTCAGCAACAGTGTGTTAAATATTCCAGACAGAGTTCTAGGTTTGTAGCTTATTGTTGAAAACAATAATGGACAAGACCCTAATCTTTCTGTTGCTTAGAATGTTGGCTGAAATGGATACATGGTGGACCTATACTGAATCAAGTTCATGAGTTAATGAACTCCTATACTGTTAGTTTGGATCTATGCTCAGTATCTTCTCTTTTAAGTAACTCAGAAAAATGGAATTTTATATAGCATGAAAAGGCATTTTATGCCCTTGAATTTTTGGTATCTTTCTTTCTCTAAAGAGAATTCTTTCCCAGGCGCTTGGATGGCTTAGCTGTTAAGTGCTTGTCTTCAGCTCAGGTCATGATCCCAGAATCCTGGGACTGAATCCCATGTTGGGCTCCCTATTCACAGAGGATATTGCTTCTCCCTCTGCCCTTCCCCCCAGCTCATGATCTCTCTCTCTCTTTCACTCTATCTCAGATGAATAAATATAATCTTAAAAAAAAAAAAAAAAGAATTCTTTCCCAAAAGCTCTAAAGAAGAGAAAATCGTTACAAATAAGAGTAAGGTTGAGCTAGCTTCCAGTACTGCATTGGTAGAGAGATATTCTAATTTCAAAGAAAGTATCTTTTTAATCTTTTACCAGTATATTACATAAACTATGCACCTTTTTACATTTGGGACCCTTTACCCTTAG